>JABASF010000752.1:0-32487 GCA_019776145.1 Harlomillsia oculata
TTATATTTGAAAAGTCAATATAGGAGAACACACGCTTTGCCGTTGTTATCCATGAAATTAGATATTATCATAGTTTTTAAAAATATTAATGTGATATGGAATAAATAAGCTAACCCCGCACAATTTTCATCCAACGTGAAGAATTCCCTTATACTTCAACCGGATACGACAGGGAAGTTTCGTCCAGGAGTAGTAATAAATATGCTCAAAGACGAGCTGGAAGCAACATTCCTTGGTCGTACATATGACAAAGCACAGTTTCCGGAAATGGCTCGAAAGCTAAGTCAAAGGATTGTGTCCAAAATAAGCAAATTGAGATTTCAAGGATACAAAATCCTTTGTTCAGTCATTACTGGGAACCGGTGTAATCAGAGTATTGTGCATATGAGTCGAGCGTTGTGGGACACTGATACGGATGCAAGTGTATCATTCAGTTATGTGGACGTAAGTTATTTTATACATTTGTTTAATTTGAAAAATAAACTCTTTGTTATGATTTTTCGAATATTTACAAACGGTGCGGTCCTTTCTATATTTTCCAGAGTTCTGTATTCTGCACAGCCACAGTTTATGCTGTTTACATGTATTAATTAGTCTGATTAAGGTGTTTACAAGTATTAATTAATTAGTCTGATCTCTGAAGCATTAGACGATATAAGGTTTAATTAGGGAATACAACGTGTTTTATTAATCATGATTTTTTACTAATGAAAGTCATCGTCAGTGTTCCTCTCAACTCATAAGTCATTAACAAGAGTTTCACATTTACTATACACTAATAAAATATTAAAAGTAAAATGTAGATACCTTACGAACTTAAGTTGGTACGTATATATTAGCCGTTTTGCTTGCCGTAGATAATTATGATTATGAAAACTATAAAACATTTTATACTATTTGGTAATGTAATGTCGTGCTTATCTTGTAATAAAAAGCAATCTACATTATGTTTAAATAAATGTTTTTAACGATGACCCTGCAAAATGTACTATATTTGACATACATGCGTATATAAAATATTTTCTTTTAACTTAATTGCATCAAAAAAGTGGCTCAGTAATGTTAGTTGCTAATTTGTTAATGTTAGTGAGCCCTGGATCTAAACGTGAAATCAAAGGGTGGTTTCCAGCATTTACAGGAGCCTGGGATGAGAAACCAATCGTAGAAAAGGCGTACTTGAAAGCATCCGATGTCATCAATTCCATCGCATTGTGAAGCTTTGGATGAACGAGCTGTTTCGGACGAAGAACTTAGACCATTGTTGCTTGTGTTCCCGGTTTCAGACGATGCTCGACTGTACAAGTACTCTTGATATTTGTTGAAATCACCGACATTTGGCGGCTCTGGTCCGTTTTGGGATTTCGGTTTTGGCGTTGTTGGAAAAACTGCATCGGGATAGTACAACTCGGCGACCAAAAGACTTTGCCATCTTGGAGAAGTACGACAACTACCATCCATGTAGTAACACTTTGCAACTTGACATTTGGTCACTTCCACAGTTTGAGTAAAGTAGCCTTCTCTAGGAATTTGAACGACGTAGCGCCAAGCCCCTTCATGATTCCTTGCAAAAACTGGAGTTAGGTATTCAGCAGAAGAAGGACACGGTGTCGGTGGCATATTGTCATCAGCTTGGTTCATTGGGCTTCGCTCCAAAGCATTTATATGTTTTCCAGATTTTGTTGATTCTGCAGGAATTGTAATGTCCGGGATTCCTCCGGGTCGGGGCATGTATGGATATTTGACGTTAGGGTTTGGTAAGTTTGGGTTAATCGTATGATAATGTCGATTTTCCATCGAGTCCCTCTGGTACATATGTGGAGTCTTTCCCCACATAGCATTGTACAGCTTGCACAACCTGTTATAGTAATTTCTGCGAATTTTGGACAGAGAGAAAGTGAAACGAACAAATGAGATTACAACCAGCAACAACATCAAGTAAGCAGTAATTTAACAATAACTAAACTACTCAATTCTTTTAAAATCCTGAAACCCTTTTAATTAACTTCTATCTTAAATTACTAGGAGTTTACAATAAATATACTAAATATTAGTACTTTGCGTGGTAGTCTACGAGCTTAGCATGTACGCTACCTTCCAGAAAAGTTGGTAAATAGGTAAATTAGTAGAATTATAAATGACGAATAATGTTTACTCACAATGAATTGTCACAGAAGCGATTTCCAGGTCCTTGGCGTCGTCTTCGAACGTTGTTTCTCTGTTGATTATTGTCAAGATGAAACGCTTCCAACAATGGAGTAGGTTCAGCAGGTACAGGCATGTTTGGGAGTCGTGTGGCCACACCTCGTTTCATACGATGTTTCCCTTCGCTAAAACACAATTAAAACGACAACAATAAAATAAGATGAGCTACGCTATCAAAAGAGAATCAAAAAATGCAGTTTTTCTTACATGGTTTGTGGTTGGAAATTGTTGTAACCGTACCGAGCCACCTTCGGAAGTGACTTGTCGGATTTGAGAACTGGTAGAGCACGACGAAAGAATCCTAAGGTTTTGTTCTTTATGACCTCGCTGCAAACGTATTTACAATGATATAGTTAAATTTGTCATACAGGAGGTCAAGGTTTTGATGGCATCAAAACCTCAGTTTTACATGAAAATTCAGTCAAGCTTCAAAATTAATCGTATCACTCTGTCAATAAATTGTTCATCTAGATAATTTAAAAAATTTTTGCATTCTTGAAAGGCTAGCGTTCCTTTACAATATCAACGAGACGATTTAAACCTATATTACGCTATACTAGTGAATGAAAAAAAAATGGCCTCATTGGAATTTCAGCTTGAGAAAGTTTGCACATTGGCATTGCAGATACAGATAAAAATTCGGAACACAGTCTCACAATATTTTACAGTTGTTTAAAAGCTTGTCACAGTTAAAGATTAGTTGCAGTAAATCAGTAACTTTTTCAGGGTTTAGTAAATTATTGTTTTTGAACACTGACACAGGAATCAGTAGACGTGCAAAAATGCAGAAAACCTTAAATGTCTTAACAAATCGCTGTCATTCATCACTCATTAGTGTCATTATCATTACCCTATAGGAATTCACTATCAGCCATGTCACTACATTCCATCTTGCTGGCTTTTTGAATTTATAATGCAATATGGTACAAATGGCTCTAAAAACAGAAAGAGAAAAGAATTTCTTACAAAGGATAGGACCCGCCATCACTAAATTTGTGACCTAATGGATTTTTCGGGACATATCCTGTATTCAGGTCACCACATAGTGTGTCTATCCAATTTTCACGAACGTTCATAGCTAAAGAAAAGTAATCAGAAAGCACTTATAGTGTTAAAAGTTAAAGAAAGATCGTAGTAATTTTGTTATTAAATGACGGTTATGATATTGTCAATTCATATATTCATGTCTTCCATTATTTCTTTCCTGTCCGTTTTTTGATAATGATGGACTTGTTTTTTACCTGGACATGTTTTATCTTCTAATGTGTAAGGCGGAGGTCTCACAGTAGGTGGATTGGAATATGGAATCTGAACAAAGTATCTGTTGTTGTGACTGTTTAGACTTCTCTCTCGTCCTTCAACCACTTGGCCCAATTTGCAACAATGAAAAATGCAAATTCCGATAAGGAACGACTTGGTCACGGGTGATAGCGAATTCATCCTCGCGTGTCGTCTCCCTTGTCCATATTTACTGTTTGCGGATAAATTTCTCTCTGGCAAATGCTGAGCATTGTAGTCGCAGTGAGCTGGTGATATGAAACGCTTGTTGTCGTCCACAGAATGCATCTTTTAGTTTACTGCACTTCCTTCCCTACAAAATCAACAAACCATGACAGTAAAACATTTAATTCTCATTTGCAATATTCTGCATGAACTTTGCATTTTTTTCTCATGCTTGAGAATTGAGACGAAGAACTTCGCCGACGCAAAACCAGAGATTTCCCGTCCGATTGGAGGTGACGGTCGTTGACTAGTTGAACCTTCAATGTAAGTACTGTTGTAATGCGATGACATTGGAGTCATAAATTCATTTTTATCAACAATGTGTCTCGTTCACTCAACAAATACTGCAACGCGAATTTAGGCAAGAAACTTTGTATATATAATAGCTTCCGTTTGTCCTCCTGCAAGGATCCACCGTGCAGGGTCTCCAATTCCCTATTAGTTACTAGTTACTACACTAATGGTTAATGTATACATTTCAATTAGCTACATTTCAAACTTATACCACTGTAAAATACTGTAAAATACTGTTTATAGTACACTAGCATTCCTAATAATTATGCAAGGCGACATTTTCAGGGACAAGGTGAAACAACATATATCATAAATAATTTTAGTACTTTTGTAATTAAAATATGACATTTAGTTTTTGTACATGTCAGTTTGGAAATACTTAATCGTACGTATATTCACAGAAACGTACAAACTAAGCAGTAATTTAAGACTATTGTTATTTTAGGAATTGGTAAGTCGATATTCTCTCCGAAAATGCAAATATGTGTCAAACATGCAAATTTATTAGTAGAAAGAAAGACAAGGGTATGTGGAAGCCGACGACGGACGCCGCCGCAAAATATTACGGTACTTTGAAGCAACAATTACACATGTAACCAAAGCTAATTGAGGCGCGGTCCAACTGATTAGGATCTCCACGTCTGACTGTTAAGTTGAAGATGAAGGCCCAGTCATGTGTTGAAAACAAATGGAACGTTTGCGATTTCTGTGTCACTCCTATTGACACGTAGTGTTTCGTACACTCTTGTAGAAGCAACGTGTCCATCTCTCAAGTTCCTCCTGAGAAGTTGTTGTAAACATGGACCATCCAACTAAAGACCTAAACCACTTGCTGACTTACTGCAACACTATGAACCCTCCTCACAAAAAATATCAACAGAACACAATTCTAAAGTGTTTTGTACAAGTTCAAATTGAACTATCGGACAGCTTGGTGAATGTCTCAAGGAAGCCACAGACACAAAAACATGCAAAACAAATACGAGCAATTGTACAATAACTGTCTTTGCAAAAGTAGAGAACACAACTGTGTTGTGTGTGTACATGAGGCTTTAAGAAAACAACTCATCATATTACTGCTTTTTTTTACATTCTGTTTGTCAACTTACAGACAATGTATAAGTTGGGTATTCGAATCACAAACGTTAAGCCATTGTAAATCAACTGTCAAAATGCAATGAGCCAGGTTTTACATTTTGGTATTTTGAGCTGAACGTACTTAGTAAGTCGATCGTGTCCATGGAGCGAAGAAGGCATATAATAGGAAAAATGCATGGTAATTGGCAATGAAATTTACGACTTTTTATACAAGAAAATTTGATATAAAATAATTTAATTTTTGTCACGCACCCAAATCGAAAGGAACACAAAGACAAGTTCAGTTGCATTGACATTGCGATTTCGGTGATGTTGTGGAGAGAACGGCGTGATTAATTATTGTAGGATGACAAATAGGATGTAATTCAACTGACATCAACACCTCCAGCAGCGGTGCAATGTGCGAAGCATAGCCAAGAAGAAAATCGTTTGATCGTAAAAAGAGGCTAATGAATTTTGCTACGGCATCACACTGTATCTGATGCATTAAGTGTCGTCCCATGTAATTACTTTCTACACATTTGACTAGTCACTTGTAACTTTTGTGACTGTTGACTTTGTAGAGAGGAACGTAACCTAATTTTATGATTTTGATCTTGATCCGATTTGTCCATAGTTGGAAGAGTTCAGTTTAGGTGACTATAAGAAGAACCATTAACTCCACGTTAGAACGCATGAAAAAAGGATAGTTTTTTTAAAGTGTGAGATAACAGAAGTTTGTTAGTAGTTAGTGAACTATATTTTAGGCCTGGGGAACGTGTCGGATCGTGTGCACTGATAATATATAAGCACCCAAAACGTTTTTTGCACATTGAAAATTAATGTAATACTGTATTGGACGATAAAGTGTTTGTAAGTAAGGACATGACATGGACATGGACCGTACCTTAAAATGCAAACATCATATTGAAATCGAGTACAGAACGATCATATACTAGAACAAATGTTTGGTCGGCTTGGTTGGTAACCAAATTATTGTGGGCATTGGGCAGGAGTACACATTTCAAACCGTGGGAAAAAGATGAAGCCACTTTCCAACCTGCTCTATATAATGTTCGTAACGTCTACCGTCGCCCATGTCATGATGATGGACGCACATCCTCAAAGTCACAATCACAGCTCACAAGCGAAATGAACATAATAAGTTGACCAAATGAGAGTTGTAACAAAAGAGAAGTGAACAAAAAGTGTGTGTCTGTGCGTGAAAGGAGTCAAAAGTCTCTGTAAAGTAATTACGCTTTATATACTCGGTTACGCTTCTCTTCTGGCTCATGTAGTTCAGAGTTCAGTCATATGTACAAAACTACAAACCAACATATTATAAAATGCAATATAATTGGATTTAAATAAGAATAGGCTAATAGGTCGCGAGGAAGCGGCGAGTGTAAAAAATTTACAACGGAAGGTCTTAATGCGTTATGCTTTGTCTTTCTTCAATTACCAAGCTGCTCACTCCTTCAAGTTACAATAAATTGTAAAATAGCCGGCTCATGAGCTACATGCCATACAATGTTAAAACCCAGGTACGCTAATGCTTTAAAAGTACAGAAATTACACTGACATCACTACATTAATACACTGATACTGACACCGGTGCACCGTCGTCAAGTCAAAGTCATTTGCAGCTTGACTATATGACAACATCAAGAAAGACTCCGTATACCACCGTCGGCGTCGAATGTGCCGTTTCAAAAAAACCCCTATGACTCCATTTTTTCCTCGAAACAATGGAGCTTGCTGCATACACCATAAGAATTCTGCCATAAAGAAGCTGCACACACTTCTTCAAAACAACTTCGCCGTCGCCTCAAAAAGCAGCTTTTTTTAACTATCCCTCAGTGCAATGTTTGCAAAAACGTTTTCAATGTATATAGCCAGTTTCCTTTTTTGTCATCAACTGTCCCAAAGAGACAGCACACGGACATTTCTATACTTTACAGATGCTGTTCAGCTGTCAACAAAAGTGACAAATTGGTTTACTTACTTCTTCAATTCACAGGAGCAAAGAAAAATATAACGAACACCGACACAAAAAATGGGAACAAGTAAATAATTCGTCAAACGTCAGAAACAGACATTATTATTTGAATTAACTTATTACAATGATTCAATCTAAAGGATTTGTCAGTCTCATCTCTTCGTAAAAACCATATTGCACAAACTTGTTGAAAATGTTGAATAAAGCAATGAAAATTAAGCTTAATAAGTAAATAATGACAATTCACCCCAAAACTAAAGTAACACCGTCATCGTCGAATGGGATCTAACATGTTGACAAGTTCCCAAAATCATCCAAATGTCAGAAAGGTCACAAAAAAATGTAGTAATTACATGAAAAATTTCATGATAATTCTACAGATTTTGTGGTTCAATTGCTTTTTTCCTTCAAAGATTAAACCTCGATTTCCCTGCGACCGACCTACTCAACAAAAATGAAGATACTTACGAAGGTTTTNCCGACCTACTCAACAAAAATGAAGATACTTACGAAGGTTTTCGTATAAAAGTGCATTTATTGACAAAAAGAAGAAGAGTAAGAACGAGAGCAAAGTAAATCACAAAACAGGTTGAGGAGGCACACGTTTTAATGACACACCAACGCGTGTTTTCACTCTCATGATTTCGTGCGAAGGCATCTTTCTTCTGCCTACGTACAGACGGAAAAGAAACGCTTCGTGTTGTTGCACCATTGTTTATCTATCCTCATCCACAAGAACAATGCATTTCATAGTCTAACATTGACATAAATGCGTAAAAAAATATAGCAGTTTCCTCGCGAATTCCTCTATGAAAAGGGACTACTGCAAAAATGTCACTTTATATTCCCATTGTCTTCCAACGAGCAAAACAAGTCAAAGTCAACTTTGCTATACAATCTTTTTCTAATAATCGTTATAAAATTAATAATGCTCAACCCTTAAAACAGTGTTTGCTTTCAATTGTTCTAATTGACTTTTGTTTTCACATTTCTATTTCTATAGCTTTAACCTAATTGAAAGACCTGGCTTTATATTTATTACAGCAAAACATGGAAACAAAGCAAATGCTCGTGATTTTTAAAATGAGGATTCATACACGTGGCCTGAATTTTTCTAAAGCCTTTCCATGCAGAAATCTCTTAAATTCCAATTCGAACGTCAAGTTTTGCTTTACAACGACAACGCACTCAAGAAATGATCATGAAGGTAATCTTTAAAGTTAAAGATATGTCCATCAGGAAAAGAGTTCTGCTGTTTTTGCATAGATAACAAACTTTACTAACTGAAATGCAGTGCCTGCAACCCCTAATCAGTAATAAAAGGAAAGGTCGGTCATAATAACGTTGCTGTACTACCGTTTTATACAATGTCTTCTCACCAGATTCATGTAAAAATACTGTACGTACGTGTAATACCTGTACATAACGTAGGACCGGCAGAAAATTAAATTTATTACTTGTAGAAATGCTGAGATAACCTATGCAATAATTGACTAGAGAACACTGTACGATTCTCAAAACAGTGATCAATTAAGAACGTGCGTAAGTGTACAATATCATTTTATTACATTACTGACTTTACTACTGCTTTTTGGAGTGAACTGAGACGACGCGTTTAATGTGTTGTACCCAGGGCCCAGATACTGAAACAAACGGTTAAAGAGGAATAAACGTTTCTGAATCAAATGGCAGTTTGTCTGATTGTCATTTTAATTTTAGGGTCACTGGCCCAGTGTAATGTCACACTTTCGCAAGGAATTGAGAGAACAACGATAATCGAAGAGGTTGTAATTGGCATTAAGAGTGATTTTTACCCATTGAAAAGCACAACATAAACAATGGAAGTGAGCGTAATAACGATTTGGGCTCTCTACTTGCCGTGACATGCGGAATTTGCTCCATTTTACTAACAAAAAGGAAGAATTTCGTTGAATTGGAGTTTGGTAGGGACATCGGCCCGTGAACCATGAAAAACTCCCTTGAATCCTCATGACGTCATGACACAATTGTTTCTCATTTGGCTTTCGTCTCAGCCTCAGCTCTTCTCAAAATATAAATGCTGGTCGTTTTGAAAACAATGAATGGACATTTGAAATGTTCCGTTGCAGCACTACACTATAGTTGTCATCGTCCTTTTTTTCAACAGTTACAGTAATGACACAATGAATGTACCATGTCAAATTATTATACAAATGAGACACAAATGCTCCCTCGGTTCCCCGAGGGAATCAAATTCAAAATCCATTTTGAACGGTTTCCATTGACAGGTGCTCCCAGCAGTTTTAAAAAAAGGTATTATAACATGTATACAATTCGCCTTTTGCACATGAAACTCAAGGATGTGCTATAAAATGACCTAATTACTTGGAATGAACTGTGAACGATGAAAAGTGAGACGACACATATTGCATTTTTGGTAGTTGATCCTAACCTAACTGACGTGATGATAAAAATGCACGTTGCACTCTACCGAGCTATACGGACCAAGTGCAATAAACGCATACGAGTAAAACTAAATAATTTTATATCATTTGAATTGGAAAACGAATGTAGCAAATTTCTGGCAAATTTTACGTTTCTGACAAGAACAAATGACGAATAATTTTTAGTCGCTACGCCCATTTTTCTTTTCGCTCTCTTCTGTGAGAATAAGACATTTTGCTCAAATGTTTCCAAAATATTTGTTTTTTTCACGGTCTGAATAACTCAGGAAAGGTCATGGTAGGATTCTCACTTCTCCCCTCCGCACTTGTGTCATTACGCAGAATGCACCACGTGTAAAAAGATTGTTCACTGCAATCTCAACTTATCTCTTAAGGAACTTAAACTAAATGCAACTCGTTGTTATTGCCCTCCTTACAAATTTAATTTGTATAGACCGTCATAAATGATGTAAACAAGTTAGTATGAAACAAAAATAAAATTACCTTATTATTCTGCAAAATTTCCAAAGTAAGCAAGAATCAAAACTTATAAATTGTTTCACATAATAGTAGCTTCAAGAACACAAAATAACACAAGCTTGGGTAATAAAAATGTACCGTTAAATTCGTTTTGTCCTGAAAATCGTAATTTTGGAAATGAATGAATGAAATCCAGTGGAAATAAGTATGGAAAAACGATGAGAGAGGAACAAAGCAATGCAGTGGAAAATGACAGACGGCTGGATGAGGACAAAAGAGCAAATCAAAGTGCCATTCACGACTCAAGTCACCGTAATTGGAGCAAGAATTTGTGCAGAAAAGGAAGAAACTGAACGTGTGGCATAGTGCACTGACAACAAACGGATGGTCACTCACATTTCCCCATTGGAAGGAAACACGTGAGACAAAAGGATGAGAAGGACAGGGGCAACAAGACACGTTTCTTCCAACAACTCAACTCTAGTAAAACAGCAAAGTTCGTTTTGAAAAATGTAGTTTGCTAGGACGAAGCAAGTGGCCAAGTCTCGACTTCTTGGTTCGTTCGTCGTCGTCGCTTCTTCTTCAGCCAATTGTTGGCAAGTGAATGTGAGAACTGTTTGAGCTCTGGCATATATCCTCTTCCCAGGTTTTCAACTTGAGTCGAGTCGCCCCTTGTTCCCTTTTGTCATTTGCAGTCTCTCACAAACTTAAACTTACTGTACACTGTATAATGCAATATGCAAACCAAAGCCATGTCTCATGATCTCTCATGTCGTTCGTCTACAAAAGGAAACGCGTGTATGTTGTAAAAAGATACAAACTCATTGTCCAACATTGCATTTTGCAAATCATCAGTAGTACGGACTACGGACTAGGGAGACTGTATACTGTAGCAAACAAACGCTGAAAGGATGACATCCAATGGAACATAATACTACAGTAAACATCAACAATTAAATAGGAGAAACACCGAAAAGTAAACTAACCCTGTTACGCGAATCGTTAATCTCCACTTCATCATCCAAGCCGAGTCATATTTATGAATTAAGTGTAAGCTCTAAAAGGCTTTTGAGGTATTTCCAATTTACACAAGTAATGCACTAAGTTGTTACAAGGAAGCAAGGAAACAAAGTATAGAATGAATATATATATAATGGCACTTGGCATTGGCATTGCCACTGACTTTGGTTTCGTTCAAAACATCAAAACCACTTTACACAAAAGAGCGTTAAAAGTGTTTAATTTTCATTCGGATAGTAAAACGTACAACAATGCTAAACAGTAGACAGTAAGTCCCTTTACTTTGCTAAATGACAGAAGTCTTGTTATGAGGAACTGTGTTATTTTACGTATTAGAATTTTTGTTACATTGACCAACTAATTCCTTATGCGTAAGGTAACGATTTAACGATGATGGCAAAAGACTCAGTGAAGACACTCAATGACAGTGACGGCTTTCGTAGAATTGACTTAGACAGATGTAAACTGAACAAAGAGCTTGCATTGGCAATGTAACACATTGCATTGCGGGTAAAATTGGGCTATGAGAATCTACAGCTCGGTCTAATTTTGCTTGAACCGACGTGATGCCTCATACCTCAAAAGAACCTACTCTCTTCTTTCCGCAAGTGGCCCAAGTGCATTAATCATTTAGGATCTGACAACATTCTTTTGCTTTGTTTGTCTTGTGAATATGTACATTTTGGTGTTTGAACATTCATTCGAATTACTGTCGACCAGTCGTGTAAGTACCACTGCTGAAACCCTTTTTTGTGTTACTTTTTGTTGATGGCGTGTGGGTGTCTGAAATCTGAACACGGTTTCTCCGTATCATATAACTAACAACTATCATCATTTCATGCATCTTTCACTCTTAAGCATACGTATATCGTACATGACTGAATCTTAATTTAATAATTTCCGGGAGATATACGCCCATTTCCTACTCATTGTTCCACTCAACAACTCATCTTTAGCTCGAGTGAGTGTAACTAACATATACTTGCACACGTGTTGAAAATGTGTCAGTTTTCATTTTCGCAAGTTGGAAGTTGAAAGCAATGAACCAACAACCAACCCTCCTGGATAGTGTTACTTTTAGGATGCAAACAAATTCACGCTGAGATGAGTTGCCTGAAATGACCATATAAGTAAGTTAAAATATCTTCTTTGTCATAAGGCAAAAGCCCACGTGTGTGCGTGTGAAAAATTTAGGAATAGCGGCAATGGTGGTGGCACTTTTGCCTATTAATAGTAAAGGTAACTTTTTACCGTTACGTATCGTTGGATGCTGCTCTTGCTCTGTGTGTCCAACCGCATTTATCAGCATTCTTATTTTTCTTATGCTATGCTGACTGCAATAATAGAAGTGGATCTAACAATAGAAAAACCTTACGTTCTGAGTTCTGATCCGATTGTTGTCCTGAAGAATTGTTCCTTCTCTTGTGTCTCCGTTGATGGCCACTTTCAAATGAACAATGACGACTTCCACAGACATTGCTCTTTTGCCGAAACCGTTTCACACAGCTTCCCTACGGTGATTCACCCATATGTCACCTTCCAGGAGTCTACTTTTTTCATTCATCCATGAAAATTGTAACACGAAAACTCATTGGGACTAATTTTAGTTATTGTGACTTTGTGACTAGACGCTATGCGCCTCAATTTATCCTTTGAGCAAGACGCAATTTGGCTCAACCAACGACAATGAAATTGTCATCCTTCAATTTTATGCTAAAAATAAATGTTCACATAAACTTATTTTTATGTTACACCATTTTACATTATACTATACAATCCTCATTGAATTCCTCCTAGAAAATACGTTAAGTGCATTACGTTTTACGTCATTGCCTGAAAGAATCTAAATGTTCCTAAATGTCTAGTGTCCAATTTTTTCTGTGACTCAAACAAAATGTGAATCCCTTTCTCATCACTAGTATTTAATGCATGTTAAGAAATAAAAGCAACGATGTTAAAATGTCTATGAAATTCAACCTCAAATGTAGTTTTTGCTTCTTGTAATATCTACGCCTCGGCTGTCGAATAAAACTCTAAGGATCCTAAATCCTAACAACTCAAGAGTGTAACTGACTTCTGCGTAACTTGCACAAAATCAACCTGAACAACTTAATAGTGACGCGACGAGGACAATTATTACAAGACAAAAAATCACTTTTCACCCGGAATACACTTTTCCAGTTGATTTAGATTTTAAGTTGAGGATAGCGGATTCACATCAGTCGAGGAATATGCAAGTACACAATCGTTTAATAGGCTTTTTCCATATGATCTCAATTATGACGAATACGTCAACCAATCGGTTCTAAATCTAAGTAAATCTTCTTCCGAAATATCTCCAGTTCCGTTAGCTTCAATCCAACGTCCAACCCTAGGACAGGTCTTTCACACACTCCTAAAAAGAACCAAAACAAACGTAAAGCTATGTACTAATAACTAACAATAACAATCCAATCGACTGACCAAATGAACCATGAAAAAAAACATTTTGTATATTTTAAGGTTGTTTACCTATACCTAGTGACCGCACGTCCTGATTTAAGATTAACCCAATTATACGCAACGACAGCGGGTAGCATTCTGATTGTCCGATGCTCTGGCAAGTTTTTAAATAAATAAGCGGAAAAACAATCGACTTGATAAAATTAGACAAACACTAAAATATACGGACATGTAATATGGAATTTCTGAAATCTAAATGTGGTTTTGGAGATTTGCGGATTGCGCTGCTTCAACATGCATTCATACTTCATATTCATATACTCGTCGTAAGTCACTCCTCTGAGTGCTTTACACTTACAGAGATTCAAGATTTCACACTTTGCATCGCATTTATTCTACTTAAAAAATCCATAACTGTGTTTTTTCCAAACGTCTCGCGAGCATTAAGCCTGACTTGTAAATAAGTGGGAAACTATAGACAAAAAAGTGGCCAACAAGAATGTTGTACTCATCTTTCATTTTGCAGAAAATACCAATTTTGTACAGAAGTCGAACCACGTTTCCACGAACTCATAAAGTCACAAAGATTTCATTTTTGATTTTACCTAAAAAAAAATTCAATGCACGACGCAATATCGAGTCGTTATTTGTTTTCTATTTCATCTTGGGAGCAGAAGTTGTAGTACTTTGGCAGAATAAAAAACACAATAAATATAAGAAGGAGGGCGAGAGCCGTTTGCTACTCTTCTGAAACCAATTTCACTCACGATGGCATGGAAAAGGTACATGAATGGATTCAACATTCAAGACGGCGTTTCACCTTTTCATTAGCTACTCTTCCTTTTCTTATGTTGTGGTTGTAGCCACATGGCTTGTGAATGTGTCATGCAACTTTCAAAATTTGACGTTTCCAATATGGTTCCTAATAATGTCCTAATTCATTTTCAATAACACCATGTTGCATTGGATGGAAAATGAAAATAACCAACATGAAAGGAAACAAATTAGAAACTGCCACATCTGCGATGAGAATGAGATGACAATGGTGGTTTTTATTATCATTTAATTTTTTATGTAGTAAATGTATAGTATGATTGCAACATTGTTGTGGCGAACCATATTGAAATCCAATACGCATTTTGCTTCCCTTGAACTTAACCCATATAAATATATAAATTACTTATAACGATTCACGGTTTATAACTTTCTATAGTTGATCTGCACATTCAGCAGTAGTGCTTTACAACTTTGATTTTTCTATTTGGGACCACGAAGCCTCCATACCAGAGTCCCGTTCAAACACAGCTTGTTTGAATCCCACTTCGGATGCCCGTTTTTGGAAAGCAACGCCTTCCGGAGTGTGACGACTCATGCCATCAAAAATCGTGGCCATACGTTGAGTTGACAGTAAACCCGTGTTTTCTACTGCATGATTGACCATTTGTTTTTGAAACCATAGTTGATTACTGGGAACAGTAACAACTCGTGACAAAAAGTCATCAACCGCCTCATCTAATGCCTTCGAATCTGGGTGAGATTCGCCGAACAAACCGATTGCAGCAGCTTTTTTCCCTGAAAGTATCTCACCTGTAGAAAAACATGAACGATGACAATGATGAGCTCCACAAATTAATTTAAACTAATATGGTTGTTGAAATTTTATATAAGCTGATGTGAGTTTCTCATTATATATACTTACCGGTTAACAAAATTCGTTTGGCACGTTCCATCCCAACACGGTAAAACCAAAATGCTGTGGTGGGGCAACCCCAGACGCGACTTGGTGGATATCCAATCTTGGCTGAATCCTCAGTAAAAGTCACGTCACAAGCTAAAGCAATGTCGCTTCCGCCGCCTATTGCAACTCGTTTAACTTTGGCCACAACTGGCTTTGGACTTCGCCAGATTTCCATAAATGCATTCGTACATGCAGACATAAATCTGGAATTTACCAAACAATTGTCGTCAGTAGTCAGTATATTTATTTTAAAAAAACAGCAAAATCTTTCAATTAAGTCCATTATACTCAATCAGAGAACTTTTATACTGATGTCTACTTACTGGAAGTCAATAAGCGGATCCCATGGCATTTTCTGGCTTCCCGTGACCCCACGACCACCTTCGGCAAATATCTTGAGGTCATATCCAGAGCAAAAGGCATCTCCAGCCCCATACAAAAGAATAACTTTAACATCCGGGTTCCAGTTGGCCAATTTGATGGATGCTTCAATCTCTGACGGCATATGGAAATCAATTGCATTGAGACGATCCGGGCGATTCAACATGACATGAGCAATCCTTTTCTCTGTCCAGTATTTGACACTTTGAAAATCCGTTGGATCCATGTCAGATCCTCCTGGCACTTTGGCCATTTGAACACTTGAACTCGTTTGTAAACTACGGAGTGACATTAATCCAAACGCACGTTTCACACCAAACACAACTCGACTCAGCTGATTTTGCAGTTGAGCATTCATTCTGTGAATAATAAATCTTGGCTTGTATATTATATATGCCAAAAATAATGTTTGGTTTGTTGTAGAATACACAGAGAAGGCTTATCAAAATCGAGAAAAGTCAATGAACGTGTTGCTCTTGTCTGTATATAAAATTGATATCAACTTTATCTTTAACTTACGTGCAGTCAAGTCACGATGATCCTTGTTATTTCAACTATATTTTATATGGTTCATATGTATCGACCAACTGTATTTTAATATCCAGCAAACGCAACTACATTAATTTTACGTATCTCAAATCAATAAATCGTGCAAGTGTGGTTTTCATTTGCAATCTATTCAAACGTTCTTCACCTCTTCACCTACACTTCGTTTTTCACAATGTATTAATTTCAACAGGGTAAAGTTGAATCAAACTTTATCAAAGTCTATCTAAAAATAACAAATTAAATGACAGTAACGTCAATGTTATTACATTACACTGACGACACAGCTTTTGTACGCACTTTTCCTCTGCTCGTTTCTCAGATCAGCTGACATTGGGAAACCGGCATTCTTTGTTGTAAACTGCGGCGTCCAGCTTGGAATTGGAATAATGCATTTCATGAACGCGTAGCATTGGAAATATTTAAAAATTCCAACAGAGCACATTTAAAATGAATTAAAAAACATTTTAAAGACTCTAATGAAGAGTGACGTTGTTATGATTTAGTACGTTTTCTATAAATATACTTCCTTATTCGTAAGGGCCGGTAGGGCCAAAAAGCATTTATTTTACTATTAATGCATGTGTAAAGAAGAAAATGACAAGAATACATGGTTTAATGATGGGAAAATCAAGGTTTTAAAGATGAAGGAAACCTTATGATTTGCTTTTTTGTGAATTATGAACACAAGTATGTACTAATGTCTGCAAATAATCGTAACTTATGCTGAAAGTACTGGTTAAATTCATGTTTTTTGGTTTAGAATAGAAACATGAATCATTTGCATGTATTCCACACGTAACGTTGTGGCCGTTTCATGAAAACTGATCACCTCACAATTCCCACACTTTCACACGAAATTGGAGACATTTTCTTTTCTTCTTTCCTTTGTTTTACTCGTATGAGAATAATAATATATGCGACTATATAAAGAATAAAGAACGTTAAACATTACGTTTTTGGAAGTAAAGTGTTTAACGTTGCATGAAAAACGTTGATAGGTAATGACTAATGACAAATAGTCATAATAGGTTTGCATGACTATGGTTTGCAAGAAATAAAAAATGCATAATTTTATCTATGCGATGATGGTTCTTATAAAATCGAAGTTATGAGAAATTATTCACACAAAGAATTAAACAACGCAAAACGAGTAAAGTAAGGTACTTTTGAAACAAAACTAATTTTTTATTTTATCATCCATTGCTTCCTGATGACAAATGCTTTTTTCAATATTTTTTTTCACTCTCTTTGTCCCTTCTTGACGTGTGCGTCTTTTTTCAGCGCACTACTAGCAAAACTTTAACCAACACGGCACAAACGGCCTGCCTTTTTTAATGCACCATAATAATCCTCACTTTTATCAATTTTCTCCTTTTTCCTTTCATTTTCAGTATGTTCATAATGATTTTTCAAGTGTGTAACACTATTAGGATTTCTCACTGGACCGTCAACTAAAATATACAACGGTTGCAACTCACGAACTTAAATTAGGTAGTAGTACACGTAGTATAATAAGTAGACACAAAAACTTGACTTGCATAATGTAGTTCACGATGTCTTCAGTACTTCCATTTCCAATCATAATGATTAAAATAAGTCTTCATAACATGACGCCATGTTTTCCATTCTTTGATGACTAGAAAACATATCAGTGTTATAGTTTTGGTTCAGCATTAGTGCAGGTATAGTAAGTACATTACTTAATAGCATTCGAACAAAACAATTACATGATAATTTAATTTTCATTTCTCTTTTTGGTTGATTCGCACCATTATGTAGCATCATAAATCTGCTAATATCTTTGTTCCAACAAGATGACTAAAGCAGATACACAAAGTTACTGAATCAATCTTCAAAGAAGTTTTGACAGCAGAATGCAAATATTTACTTTGAATTTTGTTGAATCGGTATTAATTCAGTTTGTTTTCCAAGTACAGACTTCCTTTTTGCCGCATGAACCATACTTTGAAAAGTAGTTTTAAGTCGCAAGTCTCATTACAACCTACTATATTATATTATTTAAAATTGCGCAAAACTGTGTCAAGTTGACAAGCTACCGACTAATTGGATATTTCAGTTTTTTTCCAAGGCTCTCAGAACAGATGCCTATCTTAGGTGAAGGGTTAAAACCTTCTATACTGACTTTGGCCAACGTGGCCGAATTAATTGTGTGTGCCACATTTAATAATGACACAAACATCCATGCACCACACAACTATCTAACATATAAATAGCATCATAGTAGTATTTTTACAGGATACATAAGTCTATTACATAACCCCCATTAAATTTTTGTATTTTTATCAGTAATTTCATGCAGAAGAAACCATTGTTTTTTGAAAGAACGAGTGATGAATGATGAATCAGAGTTTACATTTTTCTGTATAATAAATTCCATTGGAAAATGAACAGAGAATAAAAATTTAGAACTTGGAAAAATTACTAAACACAATTTCATAATTATTGTAGACTTTTACAAGAAATCCCGAGAGCAATATAATTAAAAATCATCCCATAGAAGCATTTAAGCTCATACGGACCCAAAAAAGCACAACTATAGATCAAAACTGATTTGATTACCCCAATCTCAATGCAATTGTAAATTAATAATTATAGCATGGAATTGTTTCCAATCTGGTTTGATTGTGCGTATGAAAAGAATGACTTACAGACTAAAATTTAAACCTACTAATTGCAACAGTTCCATAAGTAAATGACTCATAAATAAATTTAACATTATAGTAGCATATATAAACATTCCACTAAGGATAATCAGTACAGTAGATTTATAAATAATAATGGAAAATAAAGCGTATGACGAAAAATGTTTCAGAAGTATAAACGATTTTTTATAAGGATTCATGATTTATCTATCATAAGAATCATAACGATACGACCGCAAAAATAAAGCTGCGAACTGACTGTTATCACAGATACTACAGTTAAAGAGTATAGGGTTGGTTTTTGCTGTAATAATAAATCCTTAGATATATATGTATATATTAGATTAGATAAACAGTACGTCTGTGAAACATTTTTAGATTATGTGATTTTCTCAAATTGTTACGTACATCCTAATATAATAGCTTAATAAATTGTATTTTCACTTGTACTAGTCGACGAACTAACACTGTCGTGCTTTCACATTTCTGATTTTTTTCCCTTGTTTGTACATAAAGAAAGAGAGAAACTGGTATGTACGAAGTTCCTGATAGCTACGCACGTTTTGGTAATGTTTATCACCAAAAATTGTCCATATATATAATTTTTACTTCTGTTCACATATTTTGAAAAAAATTGCATGTACTGTAACAGGTCCAAACTCAGTAAACCACAATTTTAGTATGACAAAAAATCCTTGTAGAAAACAAATATAAAAAGTGTACTAAAGTTGAAATAAAATTCAAGCTTGGACCCTCAAATAAAGAAAGAATCTATCACAAAAAAGGTGTGTTTTTTTTGCAAAAAATATCAAATTCTGAATAAAAGAAATTACACTATTAACCTTTGATATGTCACTGTTATTTGTTTGTCGTAAAAAGCGAAGGGTGCCTTCAATAAATCTATTTCAATAGCAACTGTAGACAAATCTGTTAAAGCTTTCTCATTTTTTCAAGTACTTTGCATGTTTAAGCTCCCCGCAACATCACAACCCTTCGTTGACTCACTGAAACAACAATGACAAAACAACTATGACCCGAAAACAAAATGTCGGTATAACCGAAAGACATCAAGTTTTACATTACACCAATGATTTTAGTTTCTATGTCTTGGAAAAATGTAAATTTCTTTCCAAAACATAAAAAAACATAGTCTATATTTTTATACGATTATACAACATTGAGTAACATTACGTGAACATGCACCAAAATACAGTATAGTTTATACTCTATGCGAACATGACGACGACGAACGATTGGTTAACCTATACACTAATATGATTTCAAAAAGTGGGTAATCTGTTTGACTGAATCCGTAAAAATGAACCTGAACAAATCATTTGTAGACTTACACTATAGGAATCAAAAGTCCTGCTGGTTTTGTGACATTTCAAAACTAATACTAACAATAATAGAAACGTAAAATTTCGTAAATCCCAACGAAATCATTTCAAAAAGACTGACTTCATTGTACAATAAAATGTAGGCTAACGTTTTCTACGATTCTGCGCTTTATAGTGTTTCATATTTGTGACTAACAGACATCACAATATAAATATTCCGTCCGTCCAAAAAAAAAAGAAAAACTGAACAATTTGGGGCGATATGAGTTTCTTCTTTCCTAGTGAACTTTTACAAAGGAAGAACAAGAGTAAAATGACGGAGATATTTTAATTGTATACCTAGATAGTACTCACATTACTCACTGCATAAGATGTTAGAGGAAGGACAGAAATGGTACAATTATCTAGTCAAAGTACAAATGGCAGAAAATGTCTGCAGCCTCATTGTGTGAAATGTCTGAAAGAGGAACTGACAACATTGGCCTATTTGTTTTTTTGGCTTCGATTTTCAATTTTGTCTTCAGCTCTTTTGGACCAGTTACTGATGAGTGTACTCATCTGTCGTAGTCACAAATACGTTAGTTGTGTTAGCTGTCACGAACCGTCGTCTCTTCATTTCCTCGTGTTTTTCTTAGAAGTGTAGCCTCAGGTCGATTTGTGAATAGTAGCGATAGTGCTTCCAAGGATTCACGAACCTAAAATTTCAAATTTAAAAGTACACCACAAATTAATTACTTAAAAAGGAAGTTTCAGGAATGTCACTATGATTAACTTTCTGAATGACATTTGCATTCAACCAACCTTGATAATTTGCTCGAGGTTTGAATTAATATATTGATGCACTTCCTCTGCTGAAGTCGTATGAAGTTTGTTCTGCCATGTTAACAGCTCTTGGTAGAATTGCTCACTGTAACCCAAATAGTACATTAATGGTTAACATTAGTCACAATCACCACGTACTTATATATAAATTGGTATAAAGAATTTCCTGTTGACCTTACCTGTCGCGAAGGATTGGCCTTTCGGAAAGTTTCTGCTGGAGGTTTGAAATACGACTGAGAAGTAATGTGGCAGATATGAATAAAATGACTAGAAGAGCAGTAGCCAGCACAAGAAGCGATGGCCCTCGAGATTTTACCACTGCTGCAGGAGTCAAAGTTGCATTTCGAATTGGTCGGGAATCACCTGTACAACAATAGGAATTTTAATTTGTATTAGTTATAACAACTAATGACGTATAAAAAGCGACAGAATATGTATAATGTTGCAATAACCCTTGCATTCTGTAGCGTGTGAATCTAAAATATTGGAAACTAACTAAGAGTGAAAAAGTCCATTGAAAAAGTGAGTTTCAGTCAATTCCAAATACTCTGTCCTTGAAAGGAATTGAACCGCTCAATAAATTCCCACTTGAACTGTATTGAACAATTCTATTTTACAAGAAAGAAGCCTAAGAAGCGTCCTAAGAACTATAAGGACTTGATACTTTCTCCGTGCAAGGGCATCATAGCATTTACTCTTGTCTCCATAAATCTTGACAGCTTCGTCGCCGACCTTCACCAGTACGGCAGAAAGTAGTGAAAGACAACAAACTGTTAATCGGCTCTGCTTTCTTTCACCAGAACATCCTTTCGATTTGCTCCCACTCAGAAGAAAGTGTAACCTGAACTCAAGGAAGATAACCTAACCCAATATAATGTTTCTCTCTAAGTCAGTGTCGTCTTCATAGCACGTTACTAGTATACCATATTATGATACTGTACCAATATTACGCCTTATGCCCTTTTTCATAAGCGAAAGAGGAAAACTAATTTCATCCTTACCAACCAATTTTGACCTTGAGAGACAGAAACTCACGTACTACATATTGTCCGCATCTACATCATTCGGCTCACTAAGCAAGTTTGTTTCAAACATTATAAGGTCAAAACGTGAGAGTTTGGTTGAGTTTATGGAAAGTTGGTGAGATTTACGTCTCAATCCACCCAATCTATTTCACTGTTCACACTCCGTAGCATCTTTTTCAAATACCGAAACTTTCTCTATGTATCTCCCCGCATGTTGCACATAACACGTATACCGTCTTGAATGTGTAAACAAAAGCAAAATTTCAAGTTTGTTTAATACTTCGTCATCCACAATGTCTAACGTTCGTAATAGTAGAAGTTAAGAAGTGAACCAATGTATAGTCGTAGTAGTCTAGTCATGACAGGGGTATACTAAAGTATAGTACTACAAACTACAGCTATTCTGATGTAGACGTAGACTCATCTCACATCATCATTTTTTATATGGAAAATGGAAGTAAAGTGACCCGTGATCTGTGATGCGATTACGTGAAAATTGAGCATAGTTAAGGATAACACAGAAAAGAACTTACCCGGGAATGTGCTGAGATTGGGAGCGGTGGTGGCAGCGATGACGGAGCTTCTGTGGACAGAAGTACGAGGATATGGCGCAGTGCCTCCTGGCACTGGAGCCGCGTTGACTGCGGATGCAGGTAATAACGTCACTGGAACTTGAGCAGCGGGTCCAGTGCTCCCATTCACTGAGTTACTGGTGCCTTTTGGATACAGAATTTTCTCCACGACCGGACTATTCAATGGTGACCATGGATGTTCAATGGCAGAATCATTTCCACTGCCTGACTCACCCGAAGATTCATCTGGGTTTGGCAAATCCGCGCTGTTCGTATCTTCACTCTTTTCCTGAAATGTCAAATGTCATTTATGCAAATCAGTACACATATGAATGGACGACAACTCAGTGTCACCCTGTCAATTGAAATCACTGACCGATTTGATTTTTTTATAAGAAGATGCAAGTCATTGAATAAATATTAGTATAAATAGGAAAAAGTTGACTTACAGCCTCGATGGATTTGAGAATAAGATTTTCAGACTCGGTTTCATTACTGTAGTTCCACACTTTATGCATGAGTTTGTACGTTGTCTCTCGAGACAGGAGAGACGCAAAGACGTGTTTCTCCGAATGAGTTCTAACTCCAACAGCGTTTGGAAATAACTTGGCCGTTTTTTCCTTTGTGATATGCACAACTGTGCACACTGGTATTAGCACCTGCAAGAAAATTGGCATTATTATATAAACAAATAAAACTGAAATCATATTGTTTTTATATCACGTATGATGTCAAGTTATATAAGTCAAAGACGCTAGGTGAATCCGTATGCACTACGTATACGTCCTAGAAGGTTCGTTCAATACGACAATTCTAAAATTTATAAAGGCTATTATTCGAACCAAAATTTGACGCCTGTAATATGACATTTTTAAGCGCTTGCACCTGTCGTTTGAGTGTCGTCGCCAACGTAGATAATGACAAAGTAGCTTTGAATGCATTCAAAATGATCCGCCTGAAGAAACAATAAACTAATATCTGCTGAAAGTACTTTTCTGCTATATGACACTACGTAATTCTCTGGGATGATGGGAATAATGGGAACCAAAAGGATCTATATCCAGCTGAAAAAATGGGCATGAGTATGAGTGACTTTCAATTATTGACAAGACGACACAAATCCATAAGAGACTTGACGAAATTCCACTAACGTACACACACTTTTTGCATTTTACTACAATAATAGACTGCAGCAAGGCCACATTACATTTCGTCTGTGGAATTGAAGACAAAATTGATTCATTTCTTATTAAACTCGACTGTGGCGCTCAACTGTCTCACGACTCTGGATTCATCATACCAAATATGACAAGAAAACCTTTGCCGAAAAGGCTATTCATATTATCCCTGCATATCCCGAACTTGCATTTTATTTGAGAAGACTCAAATAACTAAAATAACATTGACATTGAAATGATGACAAAACGGTTTCATATAACCACTCTCCTATGTTATAATAATGCTAAAGTTGTAGGCAGACAATATTCATTTCCGTTCCATCTTTCTTACTGCTAACGGCTATCCTTCCTTCAAAGTCAATCTTAGTTAACGTATATCAATGTTTTCAGTCTAAATACAGAAATGAGACTTCAAATGACAGCTAACGCAAAAAGCTTCTTAAAATAGAATAATTTCAAACAAAACCAAATGATAACGCTTGAATCGAGGTAAAAAAACAGCGTCCTTACCTTTGTAACATATCCAAACACGTTGGAGTAAAATGCAAAATTGTTTTCCGTAATGTAAAGGTAACCTTGTAGCAAAATGTCACCAACGAGTGCGCAAGCATAATCTGAAAAGACAAAAACCGGTAAAGGATATTAATGTTTGAAAGAGCTAAAAGTACCCGGATTTTAGAAAAATAAACCTTCTGAGTGTTCTGAGTGTTTTATAGTTTTAGATCTATTATTATAAGAGGGGTTTCTTCAGAGCGCATACTTCAGTTTCTGAAGGGATATGGAGTTTCATTTCCTAAACCTAAATTATGAAGAATCACTTCAACTTCTTCTGTTCCATGGAAATACACAATACTACAATAGTAGTATAGCTTAACTTACACAGAATGGATACTGTGTATATTGTCAATTGTCATAAATCAGACTACATTAAAGGGACAATCACCAGCAAACGTTCAAAGGAAACATTCCCATTAAGTTTCATTATGTCATTGTATGTATTACCATTGTAAATATAGAATGAACAAATGCTCTCATTCATGTTTACTTCTTACTTCCTACTGTTAAGGATTTCTGGTAGGAAAAATCAATCTTGTACCTGTCGGTTATAGTTTAGTGAAAAATACTATAATGTAACTATCGAAACATGTCGAAACATAAATCATCATCACTTGGATTCACCGGGGCGACATTCACATTCTGGAGTAATGTTTTCTCGTGAGCTAAACAAAAAGACAAGGAGGATTCCATTCCAACCCTTAGTCAGAGGCTAGAGGAACGCAAAATGCTAAAGTACTTGTTCCTGGAAACACTGAACCCGGGTACTAGGACCAAACCGAGGGCAACGACCAGCAAAGAATATGCTGCGCTTCATATTACTTATAATAGTATATTTTATCCGAGAATGTTCACTTCTGTTGCCATTGTGCTGTCGTCCATGTCATTATGTTCCACGACTCACTTGGTTGACTTGACTATACGCTTTGAATTACCTTGCACTTTTCTGC
This sequence comes from Harlomillsia oculata, assembly GCA_019776145.1. Taxonomy (NCBI): domain Eukaryota; kingdom Metazoa; phylum Arthropoda; class Collembola; order Entomobryomorpha; family Oncopoduridae; genus Harlomillsia; species Harlomillsia oculata. The sequence goes on from JABASF010000752.1 coordinate 25,214, forward strand.
TACCAACATGAACAGAGGAGCAAAGCTATTTCAAAGTAATGACAATGAACAGAGTCGGCTCAAAGAAATTTCTTTGAAGTTTGAATCTACGATAATAATCATGTTGACAGTTCAGCGGGATTCCAACGAGGATTTTGTAACCTGGGAGAACGGAAGATTTAAAGTAATGACAATGAACAGAGTCGGCTCAAAGAAATTTCTTTGAAGTTTGAATCTACGATAATAATCATGTTGACAGTTCAGCGGGATTCCAACGAGGATTTTGTAACCAGGGAGAACGGAAGATTTCGGAACTCTCATTTTGCAAGTCTCGTTACGGTAGAACTTGTGATTAAAAGGGTTAGTTATAGGAATGCATTGTAGTCTAATAATAGTCTCGCTCAACCCCAATTTCCAGAATGCATCTACTTTCAATTTTCTAATACATTGGGTTGTGAAAGAATGTAATAAAGTATAACGGATAACGGAAAAAAGTATTTGGCAAGATTTTTGGCAATTTTTTTGCCCGTTGTAATATACGACATGCACTATTCTTATAATGGTGGGATAGCTGGGCAAAATTCGCTCCGAAAATGTCCAGATGAATTCAAAAGAAAGTGCAGACTGAAAGAAAAAGTAAAGATGAGTCGAGACATTCAACAATGGAAACTTACAATCTAAAACTTTTTCTTCTGGTGGAACAGTTTTGAAGTGACGGTGAAACTTTTTTTGGCGTGACTTGGATGAGGTTGGAGCCAACGGGGATTCTCCATCTGTGCTGTTCCGATTACTTCCTGATCTCATCGCTGGTGCACTAACACTCAGATGTTTCAACGATTGCCTAAAGCCAAAAAATGAAAAGAAACACATTATTAGACACATATCATTTCTTGGTAACTTTTCTACTAGAATGATTGATTCAATCTTTCTAGAGTTAATTCAGCGGAACCAAATTCAAATCCGAATGATGCAGGATACGATACAGTATATTCTATAATCTATAATCTATAATCTATAATATATGTAGTATGCATAATTCTTTCGATGTGCATATGAACGATATCTGCAAGAAAATTGTGTACAATTTCATTGGTTGATGTACCCAAAAGTCATGGCATTGGTATCCGCGGAACAAAATATTTAATTCATTCACCACCATTATTGCGTATACTCAGTTTTCCTTGTGTGAATTCTGCATGTGTGGAATTTGCGTGTCATCTCTCCGTTCCAAGGATACGAAAACTGGAACCAGTTTTTTCATTCATAAACAGAAAACGGGAGTAACCTAACTGCTGTGACGGAGAAAAGGTTTTTACAATTCCTTTTTACCTTTTTTCTACATCACTGCTCATAATATCGAGTATATACCGTACACCTTACCCCACCTTTTCAAGAGCAATTAGAGGTTACAACAGTCATGGTATCTAAGGTTGCTAGAATATAATATAATGATGTATACAAAAATGTTATGAAATCATTTTTAAGAAAGCATGTAACAATGGATTAAACTAAATATCAAAAAAGAGGCGTCGGACACTACTGGTTTAACAAATGAGGAATTAATGACACCAGAAACTTAAACATAGTGTCTTTTTGTGCTATAATACATACTAAATTAAAAGTTATTGAAAGATAAACTTGGACAAGATTCACGACTCACCATGAAGACCGGCCATTCGATAACCTCAACCTTTGCTCTGGATAGCTGGCAACGACCATCATCATAATGGCATTAGCCCAAAACACGTATGAACGATCAAGTCAGACGAATACAAATGTTAAGTTTATATGCTCGAAAAATGCTGACGGCGACATTGCCCCCCTTTTTCTTCAATATTCGATAAAAAAGAATGGAACGATTACATCTCAACTTTATATTTTAATTCGATGCAGTTAAAACTGCATCGAATGGTTGCTTGCAAAGTTGCAATTAAACTGTCGCCTTCCCGAAACAAAATTATGTCGCCTGAATATATTTATAATTCACAAGGATAACATGAGAAACGAACGTTCAACTTATGTCTATAGTTGATTTGAGTTTTCTAAGAGCATTGTTTACTATTATATAAACTGTATTCGGAACAAATAAATTGGAAAGATGAATAGAGAGTATTGAATTAATCACAGTAAGCACATTGTAACTTGCAAGTCTGTATTAGATCACTTTGCCCTGTTACTTTATACACACAAAACATGAATGACTTTGGGGACCAAGCCCCGTCGTGAAACTGAATGGACAAAGTGGAAGACGCGTCTTTAATCTCTTCCAAGCTTACAACTAATCTACTTCACTCTCGGAAATGTGCAAAGAAAAAAATTCCATTTCGCTCGTCCATCCCAAACTCAAGCAAAAAGCTGTCGAACCAGAAGACACATCAAACAACTTTTGCTGCAGCTCGTCTCATTACTTTCAAGATTGAATACACGAATATTCAAAAACTGCTATACTATGCAATTCTTATGCAATACCCATAAAGGATGACTTGGCTTTTGTCAAATGTAGCAATGAATATATTGTAAATTGAAAACCCTGAAGTTACTACACACAAGATTGAAATGTACCTTTGATTCCTTAGCATCCTCATTGCTCTGTTTACACTCACTAGTCGAAGTCATAAAGTGAATGCACTTTTTTGTAATCTTTTCCTCAAGAGGAGCTTCTTCTTTCCTGCTTTGAGTTTGAAATGAATGTTTAATAATGCCTATATTGGAAATCGAGATTATTTTCCTTAATTATTTCTTATTTTACATTTGACTTAGCACCTGACACCATTAAAATTACCCTAGAAAAGTACTAACTTTCCATTTTATTCTTGAGAATCCCCAGATTGAAGTTACACAAAAAAAGGCTTGGGAAAGCCGCATTAAGAGATATTTTACATGCACTGAATTCATTTAATTTCAACGTCCCGATAATAGGATTTCAGAACCACGTATTTAAGTAGAAAAAATACTAGTTCCATCAGGGTAAGTATTTTATGAAATGTAAAGAAGACACTACCGGACCGGCACAAGATTCCATTCGTTTTGTTCATGAATAATGTCAGTCTGGTGAGACTACAGATGCAACTTCTAATATTCTAGTTACTGAAGAACGGTGTAACTTGTCGATTTCGAGAACGACTCATACCTCGATAATGGAAATTCTAGTATGTGAATGCCGTACTACGTACCTTGTAAAATGAGCACACTAGATCTTTAGCAATCAGAACAAGTGCTTGAACATAAAATTCAATTTTGGAAATTGAGAACTGCAAGCACGCTGAGCCTAGTGTGTTACCGGCTTTCTCCAGGACATTTCTGAGGGAAGTAGAGCTCATTTTTTGGATTGTAATCGTCACACATTTAAACGTAATAGCAATTTGGAGATGAAGTTGGACACCAATAAACGAGACGCCACAAACGTTCGTTCGTTGGCCCTATCGTGCAATTTCTTAGTAGGTCGTGTATGCACAGATAAACAGACATAATGGTAATATTCTATTTACTCTATACTGACAAGAAATTTATCATAAGGATCTCATGATGTAGCATTGCACTCGAACCACTACTTTAAAATTGGCACATGCATTTGATTGACTGTTTGAATACAAGTACCAGGATATCATTTAGTTGCATTGTCACAGCGAGAATACGAACAAAATGGGAAATGAAATGAAAGACTAACAAGTTAGTTGAAGAGGAAACATCTTCTTCCTCGTCGTCGATTTCGGCTAAATCCATTCCCGCATGTCCCACTTCTGATGAAGCCATGGCCGTACTGGCACTAGCCCCATTTTCCATCTTCTTAGATCTCGACAACTTTCTCATTACACTCATTTTACCACTAAAAACGGTTCCCCACGCGATTTTCATGCAGACGTCCAATTAGTACACTTCCGAGGTTCTACTGCCAAACGTAATTGAGTAACAAGAGTCGGAAGGATAAGGCCCATATAAGGACGTACGATATTCCTGCACGTACAGTTTCTGACAAATTAATTTACTGGACAAATTAAAGTCACGGCACAGCACTGCTGAGAAATACTTATCCTTTCATGCCAATTATCATAATTATGAATATACCATAGCATCTTAATTCCGTTTAAGCACAATTCTCACGTCACTTCCAACTTGAAAAAGTGTTCACGTTGCTCATTCAGCGTATTGATTCTAAAATTTCCCAAAAGGAAGATCCCTATTTCCTGTGCAGTACTATAAGTTAGTCACTTGACACTTTTATAAAATAGCAAAAATGTGACCAGAGTGGCATAATAAGATGCTCCAAAAATAGTTTCGATTCAACGATTCGTAATTTTTTGCAATATGAACAGCTTAACCAGCAGTTTTAAATGTCACTTGGGGTTATTAGTTATAGCTGACTCTAGAAATTTTTGGTTTTATCGTTTCATACGAATTTCCAGCTGTTTCAGTGGTTGTCAGTAGTATAAAATGCTATGTTATAGCTCGAGTCAGAATTAAGAACTATGCAAATTTATACAGAAATGAATGAAATGGTAATTTCTGTTAGGTGCTTGAAGTCAGGTGTAAATTGTTCGGTCTGATTCTGTAATCTGGACGATATGTCAGCTATCTAAAACTCTGACTCAACGTGGACTTTGGTCGTGCATTATTATGGCCGAAGCGGTTATCACAAAGTGAAATGACAGGTAAAATCAAGCGACACGGTTTCAATATCTCCAACTTGAAGTTACAGGTGAATTGCCTAATCCGTCCGTCAACACCAAACCAACTCTGTACAACACTTCACCTGATGAGGTGAGGAGGAGCACGAATGTTGCATTAAATGTTGCCAAAGAATGAAAAAACGTACGCTGTGCGAAATGCAAATATGACAAAATGTCAAAGAGGTTTTTAATGGGGAATCCGAACAAAATAAAAGCCCAGAGTGAGACCCATCACTTCTTTTGTGTGGACTGTCACGTATTCACTCAAGAAGGAAATGCCCGTGGAGGTTGTCCAGTCCTTCAACTACAATTTCAACTTCACGGCACATCAATAATAAATGTCTTCGGAATCGGACGTGGGCGATTCAGTAGACTTTGACAGAATAAAACGTGGCATAACCTTATTGATTCGTCAAGCATTTTCGCAAAATCATTGCATTGATACAAAAACAATTTACTGACGACAGCAGCTACGACTTCACGTCAAACAATAATTGTCAACGGTCAAATTACTATGCATTCTAATATTATACCAGAATGTTTGCAGTTTTCCTTAGAATTATTATTTGCAAATGCGTAAATAACAAACAATTACTAAGGTTCAGATGACTAGATGACATCACATTACCGTTTCTTTATATGTAGCAAAAGGTGATTCTTGGTTACCTGTGCAGAAATGTTGACTACAAATGTCGCTATTTTTGTCGTCTTTCAGAAGGCGTTGTCAGTGTGCGTCACAAAACACGCACTTGTATGATAAAATATCAGTTCATTATTCTTAATGTAGAGGAGACGTGTACTTACATTTCCACACTTCAGATTTCAGCCCATAAGATGCAACATGAATGAACTACGATTTGTAACCAAAAGATGAAGTTTGAAAGGAGCATTATCCTTTACATATTTGCTCATCCGTTTTGCTGTCAATTCTCTGCACAACAATTCATTCTCGTTTTATTGTAGGATTTCAGTCGGGAATTCTGCATTTTATGTTCATATTAATGACAATACTTGTACTTGTAACAAAATCGCGCTTCGTTGTGTAAAAGTAATTCTCAAGTTATGCCGAGAATAAAATAGCAAATGATATGTAGACATAGACATATAAAACGTAATTTGAAAAAAAATTTATGCAAGTATCGTTATGGAATTAACGGTTAACACTAGGTTAAAGCTGTCATGATGAAAGTGATATAAAATTTCCATATAAAATTTGATAGTGAATTCATTCAAAGCGAGCAGCACTGAAGTTCAAAATTCTGTTTGTATTATTATTATTACCTTTTGTCGAAATGAATACTAATGAGCAATAAAATGAATTCGACTTCCATGGATGTACCAGACATTAATTGCAGTATCCTGCATCTCATTTGAAAGCCATAAGTGAACTTGGGTAACTCATTGAACGGCGATGTAATAAAAAATGAGTAATAAATTCACCGTGAATGTTATATTACGTCTTTTGACATATCGTCCATGCCTACACAAAAATATATGCCAAAACCGCAAGAACTAATATCAATTTTGGCATTCTTATTCTCACCACGCCAGCAAATATTTGTGATTTTGAAGTGTTAGTGTAAGTCAAAAACTGAGTTTAGGCAAGGAATACACTTTACGCCTTATAGTTAACGCCTTATAGTTGTTCAATATTGTCAATAATACAAGCGTATACAAGAAGAATGAAAATGTTTATTCAGTTCCTTTAGGTGTCCTATGGATTTTTGTAGCGAGCACAAATTCCTCTGAGGAAAGAACAAGGTCGTCGCTTGTATTCAAAGGAGAAATTCGTTCAGCAAATTTTTTTGACGAAACCGTAAAAACGGCTTGTTCCACATAAAAACGGACAAGAGCCGTAAATGAAGATGATCTAAAAGAAGAGCCACGTGTGGGTATTTTTCTCGAAAAAGCACTTTGATGCACTCAACTTGATGACTTCGAATGCTTAACAAGCGTAATAAATGAATCTACTGAAAAAAGCAATTAATTGTAGAAAAAATTAAGTAGACAAGTCAGACAGTTCGAGTGACGTGGGTTCTCTTCAAACGAGAGAATTCCCACAAAGAGAAGAGTCACCGCAAATACGACCGACCTATTATTATTGAAACATTTGTAATGTTTGCATTGCCCAAAGAACCAGCAAATTAATATAAATTCTTTGCTTCCTACGATACAAAATATAAAAGCAAATCTCAAAATGTCAAACTTCAAAATGAAGAGCAAAGCTAATACATAACAATAAAGTCATTTTCGATTTTCAATTGTCATTCAACGACCCTTGACAAAATATTACAAATATGAGCTTTTCATCTCATTCATAATAATGTACGGAAATTTCCTTTGTCTCCTTTGACGCGTCAAATTCAAAATGAATTTAGTGGGAAGGCATTCTTGGTAACGACTAAGTATAGTCTGTAACATTTTTCTCAAACAAATCGATTCCCATTTTCATAATTTGAATTACCCGTTGTTAAAAATAGTGCTTTTTAACTGTAAGACAAACTAGAAACTACTAAACGACATTGTTTTATGCTTTGTTTTCTATAATTAAATGCAACTGTGAGTTTATAAATTTTAAAAAAGAAAATTCATGAACCATGTTTTGACCTCGCAGCATTGAAAGTCAAG
>JABASF010000753.1:0-32480 GCA_019776145.1 Harlomillsia oculata
GATGAATGACTTTGCGTATATGTACTATTTAAGATCAAGGATAACTTATATACAGTCGTTTATTGACACATTTTACTATTGAAGACCAAAGTGACAAAAACATGGAGCTCGAGATTTCTTGTTTATCTGTCTTTGAAGTGTATAAGAAAGCGTTTGTTTCCATCAGTCTTTATAAGCTCATTAACCCATTATTCTCAACTGTTTTCCTCATAGCGTTTTGGTAATGGGTAATAAACAATTAACTAAAGGAGTGAACTGTGAACTGCTGAAATCACTTAATGTGCTAAACGATAAGTGTATTTCAACTGGTCCGAGTTCATTAGATTACCACATTAGCCGAATTTTAACTGGTTGAAAACAAAGGATTCTTTGTTAATAATGACTTTTGATCCGTTTGACGTGCGTTCGTTAATCGATGTTACATGATGGCACGTTATTTTTAAAATAACGTTACGAGCTCTGCTCTCAAAAATTGTACAGAGATGCTTGTCATTTTGTCATTTAGACATAACTGTGAAAACGCGCATTGGGGCATGCTGAAACATTGAGATTGTTGAACCTCCTGGAATGATAAATGAGCTACAAATTAGAGTATGCATTTATTCAAAGGACTGTAAAATGCTCAAAAATTAAAACTTCCGTCATTATATCCCGTTTTTAAGCAGCCAGACATAAAATAAAATGGATAAGGTGTAAAGTAAAGACGCACATATATGACAACACGTCATTTACGTATACGTTTTACTTTTACCGTTGTGTTTAGAGTGTCCTCATAGAGTCATAGAATTGTCCACTTTACTATAAAATAACAATGACAATGACTCGAGGTTCAAAGTACTCACCTTCTTCTTTCATGTATGTACACATTTTACATTTTCATATAAGGGTTTATTTTAAAACTGAAACGTAAAATTGTACGAGAGAAGAGTTTGTGGTTCCTTGAATGCATTTTATCATCTTTTTCTCCTTGATTTTTGGACTTGGGAAACATGAAAATGTGGACTTTGTCCATTTACAAGTTAATTTTAGATGAATACTTGTCCAACATTTTAGGTCAGCGTTGAAAAGGTTTATAAAACTTCTACTACCTTTTCTAAGAAACATAAAATACTTGTCATTTGTTTGCATGAAGCAACGGGAACATCACAGTCAAAATCTTGAAAACCAACAGACAAGCAGTTATAAAGAATCCAAAAATAAAGTCTAACGGTAAACTCGTAGAAAAACCATAAAATGCAAAGGTTTAGTCTGGTTTCAGGGATTTATCTGAATTGAACTGACTCTCCAACTGATCAACCAATAAATTCTGAGTCCCAAATCCTCTAAAAAATTTGACCTATAAAATTATTCTGATGATAATGACTAACGATATTATCGGAACTTTTTCAGATTTAGACTGCTGTAGCTTCGTTCCAACGCACATTTTACATCTTTCTTTCATATCTTTTGTGGTGCAGTTTTCATAAAGAGCACAACACTGAAAAAATGTCAGAAATTGTAGTTTTTTGCTGCATAGCTTCATAAATGCATGATCCTAAAATTGTTACAGGCACGAGCTGCATATTTTAACAGATTTCCCCCACTTTTAAATCCCAGATGCCCAAAAACGAGACGGAAGCAATGGGATTTTTTCAAAAAAACCGAAAAAAAAACATTCTTCTTTCCTATTTTGTTTGTATTATTTTTCATTCCATTTTAAAGCCTATTTTAACGAATAGCCGAAAAGGGACTTTAGCGTGTGCGCAAAGATGTGATCTTCCAGGCTATAAAAATGGTTGTGAGGTCGCGTGTGCAGTTGGTTTTCCGTATTTGAGGGAGAAAATTTTTTGCTATGCTTTTGTCCTCGTACCTTCATTCCCCCCTAACTTCTCTTCCTATTTTGTCCAGTTTTTTTTCCATGAGAAGGGGTGTCATGAAAACCTGGAAGTGTTCAACATAAAGCCATGTGTGTACGATACGATCATCCGAGGGAACTGAAACTCACACTCCGGGTAAAATAGTAAAAATGAGTCAGGTCAGGGAAAGAGGGAGAAAAAAAGTGCTCAAATAACTCTCCTACTGCTGTTTTATTGGTTGTCTTTTAGAGGTTTTTTAAAGCAGGCAAGCATTTTTTTATCACGAGAAAACGAGAAGGCTGAACGTTTTTAGCGTCTCTTCTCCAATCCGCTCCTCACTCACTCAATGTTTTTTATTCGATTGCCACTCCTTCCATGTTTTAAAGGGGAATTGGTAGACATGGGGTGAGTTTTTTTATACCCCTTTCTTGTCATACAAATGTTTACTTTTTGGAATATGGTTACTAAAAATCTTGACTTTCTAGCTTCTCCTGTGAAATATGTCTATTCCATTTTGCTGTCACTGCTCATCAATACCAATCACTGCTTTTCATAAATTTTCCAATTTTATCTGCGACAGAAACTCAAAATAACGTGTAGTTCTTTGAGTGGGAGTTTGCATAGAAAAAAACAACGTTGTTTATTACATTATTTATAGCATTGTTATAATGTTGTATACTCTGTTCGTAAGAATGAAGTTGTAATGAACTTGAAACTGAGCGACTACGACTTTATACAAAGAAAGTCCCCGAGAATGCTTCACTTCAATTGATATGGAATTACGAAATGGGCCAATGGATGAAAAGTCGTCAAGTGTACTCTGACAACTTGTCCTTTTCATTTGCATTCACCAAGTTAACTTTTGACACAATCAGCACAAAGGAGTCAATGAACACACAATTGGAGTGTTGGATGATGTGTGCGTCTCCCACGACTTTCTTCAGTTGAAGTCTACCAAAGTCCACAATGATCATAACAATTACAGTAGAGAATGGTTAGTCAATTTTCAATTTACTCAGGAACATCAAAAAGACTACAATTTCCATACAATGATACAATGCCCTGATAAAACATTGAACATTTTTTCTTGTACGCCAGGCCCAGAATGTATGAAATACTTTTAGATCAGAAAATAAAGAAATGACATCCCATAACAATGTAGTTGGGAAGAATACACAGAACACCACAACTCAGCTTGTTATTAGGATTTTTGTCGCGTCAGACTTGTTTTCTATACATGAACTTGCGGTACATAAAGAGGAAAGTTGATACTGTGGAAAACAACAAAAAGCAAAAGAAAGACTTGTGGGATTACGTCTTTTTTGTCCTTTCTACAATTGTATAGAAGAGCTGAAGGAAAAACAGGCAATATTAGCTAAAGCACATAAAGCACACACATATCGCCCAATAACTGAATGTCACTCCTATGAATGTTTCCTCATCTCAACAGACTCCAGATCCAGAGAAACAGTCTGTCTAAATCTCCACTTCAGTGCTTTTTGTCCACCCTCGCCTTTTACTACGAACGTTGTTGGTATAATTCGATGGACACGTTACATTTTAGGTCCATTGGCTCATTCAATCGTACACAAGACGAGATTTCCAGTCTTCTCTTTTCTCTCTTCACAAGTGACATGAGAATAAGTGACACGCTCTCATCTCGTATGCATTTAGGAAATGTGCCCGTTCAAAAATAGTCCCATTGAGATGATCGCGTGTCAAGGCAATGAATGCAGGAAAAGTGAACACGAGCAATGAATTTATTGTCGTTTTTAATTGAACTCTTTTATGAGTTCCATTAACATAGGAGTAAAACCTAAAAGATTGCTATTAGATTCATGCAAGAATTACTACTAGTTTTTGACTATATTCCTCCGAATTGGAGTTAATAAAATATTTAGTTATGACGAGCACTGAATGCTAATGTGCAAAGCAAAGCATTTATGGACAAATGCCTATAAAATGGGCCGGTCATGATAGCACAAAAGGAACCGGAAAGTGGTAGCTGTCATAATTTACGTAGTGTGTCACTCAGAGTTCATGTGATACGACATGGATCATGAATTCCCAAAAATATGAGCTGCTACTGAACATTTTCTTCTTTTTGACCCACACAAACAACACACACGTTTAGTTTTTCCACACGACCACACGAGTAGTGCCCATCAACTCCATTAATTCCGGCAATCAAAGTTTTTGTTCCATATGCAGAATACGAAGTAGGTTCCCATAATAAAAGAACTCCACCCCATTTTCTTGTTTACGATTTGACGACAATGGACTACTGTAAGGAGCTCATTCACTATTGCACTTCTGCTCCGCCATTATTGTAATAATAATTGTACGTTATTCCCCTCTTTTCCCGTTTAATTTTTCGGGGTTCATGAAGTATCAACGTAACATCATTTTCACCCACTGGACTCGTTTTGAAGACAATCTCACTAAAAAGGAGATTATGAACCTTGCACTAAATCAGCGAAATGTCATTTCAAAGTAGGATGTTCATAATACTATCAGTTTTGGTACTTCGCTATGAAAAATGAAATGACGCTGTTACTCCGATTGAAATCGGACGCATCTTCCAGCATGCGTTTTCCCATGTTAGGAAGCACAGACACTTTCATTTCTTGATGCATAATCTTTATAGTGATTCGCACGTATAAAGTGTCAAGGGAATAAGGATCGTCCGATCGTACATCTTCAATCTTGCCTATCTATCGCTTTTTCGTTTCCCTCTTTCTCAACATTCTCATTGTTATTGTGAAAGCCTAACAGGGAGTATAACGTCAGCGTTTGGATTGACATTGGTCTCGTACTTTTTTTCCACATTTCGTGGCAAAAAAACGCCTGTCACTTGAGGAAGGAAGGAAAGGGCATTCGTAGTGGAGAATAATATCATCCCCCTCATTTTGTATTTCCGAGGAAGACAGACATTCATTTCTATCGTAGGAGTAGCAGTCAAAGTCACAGCCTCGATTTTCATTCAGGACCACACAACAGCTACTCTTCTTCTATAGTTTACGATCATTCCAGAAATTGTGTGGAGCACTTCTGCCTATTCTATTGCTAAACATGAAACGAGATTCAGTAAATTACACTGGGGACTGCGTCTGCTACAGTAGAAAGATGTTGAATGATGTCATTGGCTGTCCGAGTCCGGCATTAGCTAACATGACTATAATGTGTCACAGGAATAGGAGAGTCTCCGTCTCCAGTCTTCTCATGTCCATGTAATGAAAGGAGGACTTTCCCCTCTTAAAAAGGTTGTAGATTATTTCCTTAAAACATATAAAACACACGCTTTCACAATATCCTCCTTCCCCTTCCTGAGCATCAGTTTTTATTGCAGCATTGCATTTTGTTCTTGGTAGCGAATTCCCCGAATCCCCGAGGTTCGACTTGGTGACATTCACCCTGCGTCGTAATCAGAATACTGATTCTACGCATGCTATGAAACTTTAACTACTGATTCAAATTACTAGATCATCGTCGTTTTGAAAGTTGTTACGTGCATAGAGAAAATGTTCGAAATACCCTAGAATGACTCATATTGCGCTATTCTTTATTTTGAATCCATCAAGGTTCTTTAACCGTGTTATTGAGTCTGGAAACCCTGGAAAGCTTGGAAATGTTTTCTGTTGTCATTCCTAATCCTGTAATGTTCAAAAAACACGAAAAGGCAAAATGTAAGAATAACAAAACACTTCACGGACGGATGAGAAGAGGAAAAATGTAGGTGGAGACGTGCAGAGAAGGGAAAGGGATAGCACATTTGGTGTCAAACTCCAGAAAAGAAGGAAAGGGTAAAGTAAAAATTGGTTGAAAAAGACATGCGGACTGCGGACGAGAGGACTTCTGGAGTCTCTGAAGAATCGTTCCAGTGACCCTGTCTATGGATAAGTTTTTGAAAAAGGAGATGGAAAAACGTATATATACTCTTACTCTTTACGCTCTACTCTTGATGCCTTTATGTTTTGGTTTCTTTTAAGGGTATTTTTGGGATGAAGGATAATAATGAATGACCAACGTCTGCCCGACTCTGAAGTTTTCTGACCATTTCGCTTCTTTTTGGTGTGTATCAATATCAGCTCTTTACATGGAATATAAAGAACGTTATGTCCAACTATTGTCCAGAGGAAAGGGACACTTTGTAATCCATTCACTTCTACTAACCTGACCAAAACTGGTAAAAATTTTCCAGAAATGAGAATAAAAAGGAGAAAAAACTCATTCAATTCTTTTCGTATTTTTTCGTTCTGCTGACCCCACTTTTTGCTATGCTAGCAACACATTCATTTACATTCTATTGTCCAGTTAACCTTTTTCTTTTTCTCGTTTTTGCTCCACGGACGCAACTGACTTGAACATAGAAAAGCATAGTAAGAATAGAACAAACATTTTCTTTTTTTCGGACGCAATTTTTCTTCATGTCACATGGCTAAATTACGATGTGTTTCGACCAAAAGGTGACCGTAGATTATTTTTATGTTCTCTATGCTTTAATGTCTATATGGACATGCGACACGGAACGTTTCCATGAAAAAAAGCTCAGTTTGAACTTAAAGGTGAATTCGGTGAACGGGAAACGTGGCGTATTGAAAAAATAGTTTTCAATGTGCTAGGAAGTCATTTATATTTCACGCAAGATTTTATGCGACATTTTAGGTCACTTTACAATACATGGTTGATTTCGCGTGTTATTATTATCTCTCTTTTTCGTATGAAGAAGAAAGATTCAGAAGTGTATAATATTTTTGGTCGTAAAAAATGTTTCGGAATGCAGTTACTACATACAAAGAAACGAAACATTTTCTTGTAAAAGTCTTTTTTAAGGAAGATGTCCGGTCCAAAGTGTTATCTCATGAGATAGGGAAAATTCCTGTTAATATGGCATCCCGCACCTTAAGGTTTAGTTACCCGTAAAAGTGTACAACTGCCGATATTTTAAAGTGTCCAAAAAGCGTGCTAGCATTAGTTAAGAATTGGGATGTTGATAAAGATAATGATAAAACACTTCAAGAAAAGGATCCTTGGTTTGTTCTTATCTCTAATCTTTGCGGCCTTTCTTTCCCTTGTCTGCAAAACACGCACCTGTGGTCAAATCTCAACGAGCGAACGAGCCTTGAGTCAAAGCAAAAGGTGCTCCTTTAACCTTATATTTCACCTTTGTTCCTTCGACACACACACTTTGACTATATGTACCACACAATGACATTTTTTGTCAAAAAAATATAGGCATCGCATCACATCACAGTGTCCTTCAGAAAAAAAATACAGATGAGGCACACAGAGACATTTTCTAATTCTCAATATTCCAATAAGTCTCTCCTCTTGACAAGTCTATAGGCCTTCAACTTAATCTCCCTCGGTTGAAGTTGTGTGTTGTTGTGGGCTAGAGCAAAAAGATGGGTCGATGACAATTGAAAAAGCATGCGGAGACAATGTAAACCAAAAGACCCTGAGAGTACAGCTTTGACACGAGAAAGAGAGACCTTTTTTTCATATTATGAATCATTGCATTGAGTTAGTAAAGAGAAGCTTGTCGTTCTTTACTGGAAATGTATTTTTTCCATGAATTCTCCAAAAAAACCTCACAAAACGCAAATACAATCCAATATGATTGTTCTTCTTTATTCTATAAACGAGTGCTTATCGCTTTCTCGCTTTCGCCTTCATCGTATCATCGTCGTGTGTACCGTTGTCGTCGTATTTAAGGTTTCTGCATGGAAAAACAGAATATAATGACAAATCAGATAACTACAAGATAAGATGAGGTTTCAAAGATGAACCCAATCTGTGCGTTTTTGTGGTCACATCTTATTCTTCACTCACATGACACATTGCTTTTGCCTATCTGTCAAGTCTACCGTTTTTTTCCTTTCATAAAATGACGAGGTCTAAGAAATTGAAAGTATGTCGCGATGTTTTTAGCAAGAATGCTTTTTATCACAGGAAAAAACACCAATACGACATAAATGACATTTTTCTCAGTTTTCAACAATAATGTGTAACAAAGTAGGAGCTATGAGTTTGCATAGGAGAGTCCTTTTCAAGGATGTAATTTGCCTTTCCAAGTTCCAACGACGAATTTCTCAAGGTTTCCTTATTCTATTTTCTCAATGGACTAGGAAATGGAGACACGATCGGATTAATTTCAGAAAGGCCATGTCTCTTTTGTGTCTTGTGTACACTGCTGGATTCACTTGCAGTTGGTCACCGTGTGCGTGCCATGCACGTTTTCTCGGTTTAGGAAGTATGTGGACTTGTGGACATGTTGGAGGACCAACGACCAACTGCTCAGAACAAGACAAGACCATCAAACCATTCCCATATTGCATTGATGTAGTACTTAGTCCTTGGTTGCCAGTCATCAGTGTCCACCGTGAAGCACACTTTTTGAGACTGTGTGCAGATGTTTAGGAGCAAAATAGTAGGAAGTGTTGTAGAATCTCCCAGGGGCGAGTTTTTGGAGCACGAGGCATATCATTATATCTCTGTTCTGTCATGACGAGTTATTAGCTACCCTTAAAATGACCTCTGATGAATTTTCACTCGTTCACTTTTCCTTCTCTTTTATCTACTAAAGTAAAGGCTAAAAATGTGACATGTGACCTAAACTAACAAACGGAAGTTTTCTGCCTTGAGCTGTCGTGTTTTTGGGTAGCACAGGACTTTTCTACATTTTGCCCCAGTAGTAGAGTCAGGCTGTAATTTTAAAGACCCGTAAACTTATCTCAAAGTTTCTTCTGACACAGTTATATAGTGTATTATTCAGATGCTCATGATTATGACTTCATCACTAAACGTTTGACAATAAGATGCAACTAATCGAGCAAAAGATTTCTAAACTGCAAGAAACCTTTTGGATTAACAAACGTGCTGGTTGCTGGCTTGTGCTTCTACTCTCAAATCATCCCATCAGTCACACATAATAGGATTTGAATCAAGAAGCTCTTCAGTTCAAAATGGGGTTTTATACTTGAAATCCACGCGAAGCCAATCTTCTCTTGTCATCTCTTTTGTTAATGGATGCTATTACAATTCTGTTTTTGAGTTTTATGCCCTTGTGACTATACGACTACTATTCGACTGTGTGCATAGTGTGTTGTCTACTATATATCTAGACCGCAGCTTGCTTTAACTACTTTAGCGAATGAGTCAACATGATATCTGTATAAGATACATTATTGGTGGACTGACTGATGAGTATGTAAAAAATTCGTTCCCCAGTCATCCTCGTCCTCATCCCATATGCCATGTCATTAAATCGAGAAGGAGAAGAGTAGCCGATTCCAATTCCAAAAATTCACCAAAGCTTGAAAACCCGGCGAGGGAGGAAACCAGAAGCCATAATGCTTCGGCCATTGCGTGATATCAAAAGTTTTACTGTCATCCGATCCGGTCCATGAGTCCGGTTCAGGGTGAATCCCTCTTTTTCGGTTCTTGTTCCATCCTCCTTCTTATTCATGCTTGCTGAGCTCTTCTGTCCTCTTTACTATCTTTTTTTCCTTCTGTCACAACAACTGGTCATATTTTATGGCTTTAGAGTTAAACTATTGTTAGGTTCTTTCAAAATAAAAATCTCATTTTTTGGATGAAGTATAAACAAATAATGCCAAAGGCTAATAGAATCCATTAAATCACCATGATTCAAACTCATTATTCATTATAGCCATCACCGACGACGCCTTATTACATGCAACACAATGATGCTATCAACGTATTATTAATGCATATTATAATTTCTAGTCGTCCGTGTTACATGAAATCATGTAACCAATAAACTCCGAAGAATTCAATTCAAGGAGCAATGGTTTAATACCATTGACGGCGACTACACCGAAGTCACCGAACCATCGGAATAATCATGAAACATCTCAATCTCAAGACCATCGTTTTTAGATTTGTTTCCGACTTTATGTATTATACGCGACTTTGTACACTTTGTACAAGTTCCATTTTTACATTACATTATCATAATATGCAAATTATTCATTTTTTGCTATAGCTGTCTCTGTCTCTGTAGAGTTGCACTTTTTTCAATCTCGTCCTTATGATCTGGACAGTCTGGAAGAAAAAAGTCAAATGCAGTTGTTATCATCAAACGATACGACGGATAACCAACGTTGAAATTCTTCGTCTGTCGTCGTGCCGCCGTAGTATATTTGTAAAAATGAGAAAAGCAAAACACTAAAGCAAAGATGAATGACATTTCGGACATTGACCTAACTTATAAAAGTATTACAGTTTGTGTTTACTTTACTATTTACTACCAAGCCAAGGAATGTAGACAAGGAAGTTTTTAATGACTAGAGAAAAACGGGAATGTAAGTTTGTCCATGGAAGCTTAAAATTGTTAAAATCGCTGGAAGTGCGTTTCGGGCTTGCTATGGATTTAGTAGGGATTGTAATTGTAAGGTACCTAAGCGTTATAGCATTGGAAAATTGTCATTTTGGTTGGACTTCTGGACGACTTGGACCCAAAAATGTATAAACTCGAGTTTACTGGAAAATGGTAAACGAGAAAAGCCAGCAAAACCACAGAGGAATAGGAATGATGAGACGAGACCAAAAGTGAAGCACGGAGACTTGCTCTTGAGTCATTCTTTGTCCAACCATCCGTCCCTACGGTTGCTCTCAAACCTCCTTCCGCATTTAGGGTTTTAGTAGCTAATTAAAATCAACCTCACATTGTTTCTATTCAATTGACATTTTAATTGTTCGTTTTATTGTGTTCGACTGTGTTTATATAACCATTTTGTGAAGGTGTCATATACGAGATTCGGCGACGTGTTAATTAAAAGTTCACCGGCTGGAAACATATTAATTTTGGGTTTTTCTCGTTTCCGAACCTCGGCACTTTTTTGAAGTTAATATTATTAGAAGCAAAATTGGGAAAGTGAGTGAGAGAGAGGTTTTGAATAATTACGAAACAAACAATTTACCTTTTTTGAAAACTTTGCGTGTGTTCTTTTTAAACCGTAGTAGTGCTGCGACAGGGAAGGAAACTTGTAAAGCAGAACTATAGTTTACTAAAAACATTATTTGCATTTTGAGTGTATACTAATTTGTCATTTTTGGCCGGAATGACGTAAGACTGTTCCTGTTGTAATGCCTTAATTGGAGTGTTGTTTAAAAGACTTGAAAAGAAAAAGAAACTATTAGCATAAAACTTCCGTCCAAAGCAATAATTTCCATATTTTTAAGCCATTACCGGCTTCAAGTCAAATAATCTGAAGGGAAGCAATTTTGTAGATTACTACTGCTATACGTACATCTTCACCTGCTGTCGTTTGTGCATCGGTAATTAAGTCAAATTATGAGAAAAAACTAATTATTTTCTATTATCGTTTTTCCATTCCATGTGGTTGCGGTTGCTTTTTTCATCAAACAGTTTTGTATGTAACTTTGCAGGATTACATGGTCTGGTTTTGTCCTGTCAAGAATTCCGTCTTTGTTCCTGAGCTTTGAAGCCTTTGTTTATCCTCATTCCGAAATGTAAGTTCACAAAAATTTTGTAATTTTCCACTAGTTTAGTTCCGGGTTGAAACAGGTTGCGTTGTATTGTAGTGATAGGTGTGCTTGTTTAAAAAAGGTTTAGTATAAAAAATGAGCTAGCAAGTGCCATATTGTAAAAAAAAGATGTAAGTAATTGAGAAAAAACAACCATGTAAAAAATGCCACGCGACTACATAAAAAGCATCATCCATTATTTTGGAGAAAGGTTGATAAAAACATCGTGTTTGCTTGATGTGTGGGGAAGTATGAAACCTAATCGCTTTATTGCAACAAGGATTGAAAAAAAGATGAAATAGGAGGTTTTTAAGTAGGCTTGTCTTGTCTGATCTCAGGTAACGTTTTTATTAGTCAATTCACACTTGAGGTCCAAACGGGACTCCCTTTTTTATTAGGTAGCCTGATCCGATGATGCGGTAATTTTTAGAGCTCTCAAAAAAATCTAGTTTTCGTGGCTAAACAGGGAGGTGCGTACCCTCCAAGTCGTCAAAAAACCAAAGGTTCTTCGGTGATCCTTTTTTATTCGACGTAAGAATCAGGGTAAAAAAGGCTAATCCCTCTCAATGAAGTCTCTCACCGAAAAAAGGTAAAAGATATAAAAAGAGTCCTGGAGCTTAGCAGTGTTCCAGCTACTAGTCACACATGGATAACGTATGATCCAGGTAATTCACACGCACAAATATAAGGTATACAATACCGTAAAAAGGACTGTGTTATTTTTGGGCTCACTGACGTTCTTTTTCGTTTTTGTCAATCGAGAGTACACTCAGTATACATAGAAAAGATGCTCAAAAAATCCCCAAATTTAGCCCTTTCCGAATACCGGGTTTACCTTAAAAAGGCTCTTCAGTGAAGGGTCCTGTGGCGGCGACCTGCCAGCTTCTGTACACACCTCCTTTCTGATGGATTTCTATCTAAAAGCGTGTGTTCTAATGTTCTAGCGGCTTTATCACACAGATACACAATTTTTTGTTCATTCGCGTGTCGGAAGTGTGTGAACGATCGGTTTAGGGCGTCCCCACATCAAGATTAGTTTCATGATCGATTTTTTAGGTCCACTCCTCCTTTTTTATGGTTTTGGCTCCAACCCATCATTTTCATGAGAGGGAGCAATGAGATGACTACACTAAAGACTTTTTAAAACATGGTGTCTTTTTCGTCTTTCGTTATTACACTAATTTAAAACAATAATTGTTTCTTATTGCCTATTATTAGATGCCTAAATGCTTACAGTAACAGTAACGGTATGACTTATGACACGTATGACGTTAACTAACCCTAAACACTTCAACGTTGTAAGGTTGTACCTTCTGTACACGTGATTGAAACGCACATATCATATAGCTTGTAACGTTTGTAAGATTTGAGGATATATCTTCTAAAGTATACCGTTGTTGATAGACTGGGAAATTAATGCAGTCATGATAAGCCCTTTTAACACAGCAGATACCTAAATGAGTTAGTTTTGAAGACAACTGGACAAGATATAATAATGAGATTTGTTATTTTGGTCCAGATCACATCTTGTGACCAAATCCACAAAAATAGAACCATTAACTCTAATACATTTTCTAACGGTAAAGATAGCAAAGAAAATGAATAGAAAGTTAGCTAGAAAAAAACTATTTGAAAAGCATTGACATTTAATTTGTGTACGGCGCATGAACGTTGTAGCAGCCCGGCATGAACACGGGATAACATTTCTTTTGAATGCGTGACCTCAGTTATAGTTTGCATTGACCTCAGATGGTAAAAGTGTTAGGTATTTTTGTCCTGTTTGATGTTATAGTTATAGAAAAAAGAGAATTTCAGAGAAAAGAAAAAGGGGCAGGATAAAGAAAAAAACGAACACAAAAAGTATTCGTGAAGGCTTCTGGTTTAGTCATTTTACTCTTGTATATGTGCAGGATTCAGGATGTTTTACCAAAAAAATACAGATGCTGAGAGAGATGAGATGAGAGAAGAAAAAGCACCGGCAGTCGATCCTCTGCAGGGTGCGTGCTTATCTCTCGTTTTTGAAGTGAGGTAGGCTCACTGACTACCCTAACCTATGAAAATCTGGTCACATTCTCTTGATGGGGAAACTTTTTCGTCCTTTTAGTCGCCATAATCGGAATGATTTTTACCCAAATAAAAATTCGTTCTAGTATTCATCACCTGCTCATGTTATATGTGTATAAAAGAGAGAGAGATTCTCTACTTTTTTGGCTTGCTTGGGGCATCAGGCAAACAGGGTGTGCTGTGGCTGTGAGTCAATAGTGAGGCACGATGTCGACTGTGTGCTCACAATCATTCCAATTCCAAGTAATGCGGAGACATGAAAAAGTGGATGGAGAAGGGAGAGAAAAGTGATGTCGTTCAAATACAAAAGTATAAAAAGACCCAAGAATTGGAAAAAGTGGGGACACACGACAGGCCGACGAGCTACTATAGGAGTATTATGGAATTGATGCTCTTTGATTTGTTTGTGCACTCTTCGGTGTGCTTTAGTCATGAGTCGTCCAAAAAAGTGCTAGGCCATAATGCCGTAACAGAAGCTTTGATTCAGAAAGAGCGGATGAGAATCCCAAGAAGCCATTATGAAACATTTCGCCCCCGCGTGGTGACAGTAATCGATGGGTTTGCACTTTCAGTGAAATTGAAAAATGACTTTTCTTTCATTTCAACGTTTTATTTTTGACGTTCGATAGAGATTTATTGAGAATTTCATAAAGTGCGGTCTCTTTTGGACACTTCCGATGACCATTCTTGTCTAAATTTTCAAGGTGTGTTTGGTTCGCAATGTCCCATTTTGCTTTTTAAGAGTGCTACTCTCATGAAGGATGTTTGAATAAGTTGTTTTCCTTATAAGGTTCATTGAGTATAAAAAAACGTAAAAATTGCTAGTGGTGCATGGAAAACCGAAAAATATTTTTGATGAATGGATTTTTAAGTCACTGCGTTTTCAATACGCTACATGTGTGCGTGTGGTTTCGTAGTGGTTATGGTTTGGTAAAATGTAAAGTCAAGGACTTAAAAATGCAGAATCATTGGAACGCTTTTTTCACGGATTGCGGCTGTATCCAACACAGTTATAGTATCATAGTTTGGAAAAGTCCAGGCGGTGTACAAACATTAGGTCCCACTTAATTAGTGTGACACGATTAAAGATTGTAGAATTTTTTTAACATGAGATATATATAATGATAATGATGAATGAAAGTCAGGTTGTTAGAAGTCTGAGACACGAGAGGAAACGAAGGATAACCGTATTGAGCCTTAAAGAAAACAGACCGCACACTTTAACGAGTTGGGCACTAGGAGATGAGTAGCTCGATGATGGTGGCAAAACACAAAGAATGACAAGTCAAAGATGCGGAAGAAGGGGACCCTTCAAGATGTATGGACTTTGTGCCCACCTCGAAATATATTAACCTTAGTAATATTGCCCCTATATACTTTCTTGAACGAACATTGCAAGATAGAAGACACTCTTTTTTCCTTTAAAAAGGGATGATCCGCTAGCTTACGGGATATATATACTCTTGTTTTCACATGGTCGTTTTCTACCATTCATCCCCAACGAGGTTATTTTGAACGATTTTTCGGAAGACAAAAAAACATTAGAACAGGATGGATGGATGGATGGCACATTGACCCATGTGCACTCCAGATATGAGTTGGGGTCAAAATATGTGACCGGAAGTGTGACTAGGGTTAAGTGTCAAGCTGCAAGACTGCACATATTCAATGCAGAGTTTTCGGAACATAACTTCCGAGTTCCTTTGAGACCGAGAATTCCTTCGGGAAAAACGAGATGCAGGCGTTTTGTGTCCATTTTTATTCTTTTGACAAGCAAGACTCCCAATTTTTGTGTTCTGTATAGCATGACAGCCAGTCAGTTTCTTTTGTTACGATTGGCGTTTCAACTGAGTAACTGTACTTAAAATAATGGGTTCCCTGGTTGCTATTTGCTGTACAAGTTTCTTTACGGCAATTCTGATAAAGTATTTAGATATATAAAGTATTCTGACTTTTGGTTGTTTCTTTGTGGGTCCACAAGTGAGGAACAAAGGACATTGACATTTCTTTGTGAAATTTGAATGACAGTTTTCAGTATATTTCTTAACTTTTAACTATGACGCGTCAGTTGTCCAGCACGTACGAAAGGTCAACGCCATCGAATTATATTTAAAAACGGTTCCGTCTTTTGTAGTAACAAAAAGTATATGTATATAATTATTATAAAACAATTTTTTAAGACGCTGAAAAGGTTTGAAAGTGAAGGATTGAAATTGAATGTAGTCTGCATAGGGTTAAGGTACTTCCTACAAAAGTAAAAGAAAGCGAGGTTAAGAATCTTTTAGTGCACATGAATAAGTTTTCGTTCGGTTGGTCTAGTTTCGTATATACAATTGTTTTTGTATAAGTTATTTTTATGAGCTTTATGGTACGAAAACGTTAGAAGAAAACACGAGATAGACTGGAGACTGTTAGGGTAGTTCCAGATCACTTCGCTTGCCTTCCAGTGGTTCCAGTGCTTTACCGTAAAGATTACTATGATGACATGCTAAAGGGTTGTTTGGTTGTTTACTGCATTTTAAGTAGTAGAAAAGGGTATAAGATATTCTTGTGTTTGGTCAAACGCACTTAGTAAAAATAGCCAAAGAATTTGGTAAAACTTTCACTCTGGCTCCACACATTTGTTTTGCGGGTAGGAGTCGACGAGTCGAGAACGAAAGGAAGAAGGTTGCGATACAGATACAAGTCCCCAACAGTGCAATGTTGTTTGTGTGACTCGTATTTGTACAGCTAGTAAAAATGGGGCGGGCGGAATGAAGGGAACGAGCTTAGTAAAATGCTTCCCTTGAGTCTAAGTTGTTGAGTACTTTGAAACTGCTTCAAGAAGTACAATAATATAGCTAAAAATAGGAGTAAAGTGGTAGAAAACGACAGGTTTTTATAAAGGTACTTTTTAGATACCCTTTAGCCCTTTTCTTCTAATGATCCCAAGCTGGGGTTTGCGTCAGTTGAAAAATGGCTTTTGGTTATTCTACACTGCACTGTTAGTTCCTAGAATTTTTGGTTTAGCTAACTTATAAACTTGTGTGCATTGTTAACGCGAAAGACGAATCTTATAAAAATTTGTGAGATTTTCTCGTTCTTTGTCACATTTGTCACGTTCCAAATGTGAACTCTGAAAAATGGAAAAAATCTGTGCTGTCGTGAACTCATGATTAGTGTTGTGGCTTTGGTCTCTGGATTTTTTCAAGTCTCCCAAGAGCAGCTTTTGGAAGAAAAAGGAAATCGAAACTGAAAACTTGAATTTTGGACTGTGGGCAGTGTGTCACAGTCGGTCGGTAAGTCAAAGCGATAAATTTCAACCCCATCTCATAGAAATAGGGAAGTTTGAGTCTTCTTCCAGTTGCAGTTCCTTGTCTGTTCGAGAGTCCTTCTGGAAGACAAACGGAACAGTTGA
The DNA here is from genome assembly GCA_019776145.1 of Harlomillsia oculata. Lineage (NCBI taxonomy): Eukaryota > Metazoa > Arthropoda > Collembola > Entomobryomorpha > Oncopoduridae > Harlomillsia > Harlomillsia oculata. The sequence continues at coordinate 16,810 of JABASF010000753.1, forward strand.
GAATCGCACGTGCTTCGGGTCGAAAGACACTACTCAAGCTTACAGCTAGCTTACCCCCATTTTCAATGATTGACGGTCGTTAACGTTTGTTCCATATCATATGGACAGTTGAGGAGTATGCCTTTGTGATTTAATGCAGCTTGCAGCCTCAGGATGCATTGCCATTTGAAAAGTTTATCGAAATTTTGAAAATGTCTAGTTTACACACGGTTATGTTCTGCACACAGAGTTTCCAGTATCGTTTCCTTGATAGTGACGACATTTATGCATCTTCGCGCACAAAGCGTAAAGATTTGAAGGTGATACTAAGACGGACAGACGCTTAGAACACTGGGGCAGTGTGAGACACTTCTGTTTAGAAAATGTGTTTCCGTATTTATAATTACCCTGGTGCTTGACGCCTTTGTATGAATGCGGACGTGGGTCCAGTTACAACTTGGTCTCGGTCTGTTCCACTTAGTCGTCATAATGAGTTTCCGTGAACTCGAGATCTTCTCATTTTTTGCTGGGTGACAAGTGAAACAAGCGACTTTTCTAAGGTCTTGTCAAGTTCTCCTGTATCCTCGTCACCCTCTTTTTTGTCCTTTCCTCAAAAAAAGGAGCAAATGCGTAAAAGTGAAGGTATAAAAGCATCCAGTTGAGTTGAGGACATATGAAGGATGCACAAGTAACGTGACATGAAAAAAGTAGAAAGGGGAAGGGTCAACTAGAGAGCAGAAAAACGTCAAAAGTCCGAAAATTTGTACACCTCCCTCAAAAAGCGACTGAGGAGGTAAACGGGGCAGACAACCAGGTCTTAAAAATCCAGCAGCTGGACTTAAAAATGCTGACCATTTGGTGGCCACATTTTTAACGAGTCCAATGAATACAAGAATGCTCACGCTACTAAAATACTGTAAAGAAAAAAGAGTATCTCCTTCTCCAGTACTGCATAAAGTCCAGAGAAACGGACATATTTCTTCTGACACAATAGAACAGAGAGCACAGCTTCCTGAATATCTGAGACCCACACTATCCTTTACCTCCCACTAACTCATATATCATTTTGTCTCACTTTTCTCTCTCCTTTTCTTTTTCTTTTTTGTTACTCTTCCGATGCCATTTAGTTTTTAACCTTTTTCTCACTTTTGCTGGCTTACTCTTATTAGTAATAGTACTGTAGACTACTGTAGTGTTTATTACAGTCCCCAGTGTCAGTAATGTAATACGGCAGTCTTCTATGAACTAAAAAGACGATACTAATAATCCATACCCGAGCCCGAGCAGCAGAAATGCAAACTACATTTTTTAACCGTTTTCCCTTGCATTCGTTGCCAGTAGTTTGTGATATTATAAATCGTTTCTTGTAATTCGGTTGCGTAAGAATTTTTCCACATTTATTGTAATCTATTCAAAACTGTTAAGAAAGGCAATGAAAAATATGGTTTAGTATTTTTACTGGCTAATGTAGCGTTAGCGTGCATGTTAAAATAACGATCACGTGTATTAGTAATCCTCATCCTGGATATCGGGAAAAAATGGAAATATATATCGATTGCTACTAATATAATGGGTTTCTACCATTCTAGAAACTACTACGAGAGCACTACGAGACTTGTTTTACGAAGTGAGGGTGGTGAAAAAGGGTTCGATTGATCTCATTTAAGCTTCAGGAAGGCCACAACTGCTTTGTCTGAAAGGAGAGGTCAGCAATGATATGAAGCGTGGGCTCTCCTCGGTTCGGTTTTAAATGACGGATGAATCATCCGCACAGGGAAAAATTAATGTCTCTTATTTTTGTTAGGGTTGTTTCGTGTGAGACTGTGTGCTCACAGACATTAATACTCTTTTAGACTTTGCCCAATGCTGGATTGAAAGACACGAGAGGAAGTGGCCATTATTATGTATTCGAAAGAGAGGGTAGAAAAAGCAGAAGCACGAGCTGTAATGGGCTGTGCTAACAAACTGACGAAGGACATCCAAGGCGAAGGGTCGTACTTCTGGTTTCCAATTGCAACTTATCAGTGTCCTGATGTGATGCAGCTTCATCTGACCATTGGCTATTCTCATTGACCATTTCAATTGTAAAAGAGAGAATAAAACTGACCCTTCCTGTTCGTTTGATTCTCATAGTTTCTAGTATGTAGTCTACAAGTCTCCAGCCGTTCACTCTTCACTCTTGGCGGCGTTATTTTATTACATTGGAAAGCATGAGGGCGACAAAAATAGTGGCATTTTGTTCTATTTTTGACCTCCAAAATTTTCATCTCAATGCTTCTAGGGAATGAATGAAATCGGTCGGAATGGACACATGAAATCGTACGATTGAATTATGGTTTGTATCTGCTGGACATGACACTGACACATAGTTTTACTTCCTCATTTCCTATATGTATACGTGCCTAACATTTTATGAAACTTTTAAGCGTTTCGCCTGTCAGGCTCCGTATAGCATGTTACAAAAACCATATCAAAAAGTATTATATTTGATTGCATAGATTCAGATCCGGATAAGGAATAACTAAAGCTTATCGTATGTGAGCATGTGAAGTATTTTATAGTCCAAATGCAAAATGCATTGTGTTTTTGGGTTTTAATAGAAGACCCAAAAGCGAAAAACTGACCAGTGCAATGGATTATGGCAAGGCGACTTTCCCGTTCTTTTTCCTTTTCGGTGATTACCCTAGGATGATTTTGACACCCCTAAAATTACGTGGGATTTGGTTGACCCTGGGGTTGCTCGAGGAGAATAGGACCAATAAATAATGCAAAGAACCCAAAGACTCGCTGACCAAAAGTTTCATTGTTCCTTCAGCGAAAACGGCATGGGCAAAAAGCAGTTTCGACTGAGGGGTCAAGCAAAAAATTGACTCACAGTTCAAATGTTACTCATTCTGTCTTAATAACGGTCAGTGGTGAATAATGGTTTTTGTCCGAATCTATTATGAAAAAATGCCCCGGACTGCTGTGAGGTCAATTGTGTTTTTATTTCCCAGGTTTAATGTCAAGCTTCAATTAGATACAGACTCAATAAGGTCCTATTGATGGCTTGGATAACTAATGTTCTTTTACATACACTGACCACGGTGAAAAGAATAGAAAAGATCAAAAGAGTATGACCCCTGACTCCTCAGGTCCCAAGGGTCAGGAAGGATAAAAATAATGGGATATCCATAATTCGATAGAGAATTTCTCATGGATTCGATATTGGTCGTGTGAAATGCGGATTATTATTTTTCAGAACTTTTATTTTTGTGTTATTCTCACTGAGTTTTTATGCTGTTCATATTTATGGAGTTCCAGATGTTGCATTTATATTAGTATATGGATATCGTATTGAATAGAATAGTGGTTAAAATATTAATAGAATTGTCTTTTTTCTATCTGGTTGCAGTGAAAAATATCTGAAGATATCATGCACGACACATTGATCGAACGAGGACGGGAAGCGTCGCCGTTAACACCTCCTTCTACATCTGATGAAGCGCACACTGCTGCGGATTTGTCCCCAAGGAGTTCTCATTCTGCTTCCAGTGCGTCTTCCGTTGAAACTCCTATCAAACAAAATGTAGAAACTTCTTCTGATTTATCAGCACTTCAAAAGCTTCAATATGCCTTGGAAAGAAATTCACTTTTCTCCAACTTGTTCGGGGGAGCCGATGAAAACACCTCTGATGAGCATCAAAGAAGAAAATTGAATGATCACTTGATGAGTCCTCATTTATCAAAAACTCAAACTGATGACAAAGTAGAGCTTAATTATGGAACAGTTTCAACGCCTGCAAGCAGTCCAAATGACCCTGATAATCCTGCTAATATTTTTGAGTGCCCTTTATGTTCTACTGTGTGTAGCTCCCGTCATTCATTCAACGAACACTTGGTAATTTCAGCGACAATAATTGCATTGTTTAATTTTTTGAAGTAAATATCTTGTACTTATTGAATTTTTGATTCGGTCGATTGTAGGTAACCCATTCACAACAACAGGCGTGTCCAAAATGCCCGTTTCTAACAACATGTGAGGAGACCCTACGTAATCACTTGCAAGATGTTCACGATGTGAGTGATTTGGAACCTATGGGAGAAGATGAAGAGATGCGCGTGCCCAAAGTCAATTCACAGGGAAAGGTACATCTTAATTAAATGTTATTTTGGAACTAAATCTTCATAATTATACCATAGCTGTAATTTCTTGGTCCTAATTGCTTTTTTAATGAACTTTAAGGTTAAAACGTTTAAGTGCAAGCAGTGCGAATACGTTGCTGTTACAAAGATGGACTTTTGGTCTCACACAAAATCTCACATTCGCCAAGAGAAAATGCTCACTTGCCCAAAATGCCCCTTTGTAACAGAATACAAGCATCATCTGGAATACCATCTTCGTAACCACTTCGGGTCCAAGCCATTCCAGTGCAGCAAATGTTCGTACACTTGCGTCAACAAGTCGATGCTTAATTCGCATCTGAAGTCTCACTCGAACGTTTATCAATACCGCTGTGCGGATTGTTCCTATGCTACAAAATATTGCCACAGTCTTAAGCTACATTTGCGCAAGTATTCCCATAATCCGTCCATGGTTCTGAACCCTGATGGCACGCCTAATCCATTGCCTATCATTGATGTATACGGAACCCGGCGAGGACCAAAAATGAAGCGTTCAGATCCTCTCAAGTCTCCGTCTACTAGCGAAAAGTCGCAGTACTCTCCAAATGATTGTCTTAAATCTAGCAATGCAACTGAAATCGGAAAGGCTCTTAATGGCTATTCTAGAAGTCCTCAAGTATCACCGTCATATTCTTCTCCAGAAGCTCTTCCAGAAGGGAATACAACACCACGCCATCATTTCAAGAGATTCAGTGATTCCAGTGACTCTGACACTGAAGCGCAGATCCGACATCAAGAGCAAACACGTCGTATTTCATTACCGGACACACCTGTGTCTCCGAAAACACGTCCACAAACAATTGTGAATCCTGCAATGGCCACACCAATTGAACACAAGGCTCTTGTGGACGCTACGTCTTCGGCTATGCCACTAGAGTTGTATGCTAGCATGTGGAATCAGTACTTACTGAATATGCACACGAATCCCTTGGCTCAAGATTTGGCTGCTAAGTTTGCCAAAGATCAGCAAGCAAAATTATTGTCACATATTTTAACTCAATCTCAATTGATGGCAATGCCAGCATCCAGTCCACCAGTACCAATGCAAATGATACCTTTGGTCATGAACACTTCAGCTCATACTCCATTGGATCTCAGAAATCCTAAAGCAGTGGATACAAACATGTCACCCATCGCGGAAGATCTGAAAAAACGAAAGCGAAAGGGCAAAGCCCTTAAATACGATCCAAGACCAATTGATAATGATGTGTGTTCTGACATGGAAGATGATACGGACCAGGCACTGGATTTCAGTAACAATAATACAACCCTGATGTGCAAGTACTGCGAAATCTCATTCCCGGATAGAGTCCTGTACAACATGCACATGAGTTACCATTCCAGTGATGCTCAACCATTCGTTTGTAAGTCATGCGGAAAGCGAACTTCAGACAAAACGGATTTCTTTGTGCACTTGACTACTGATTCACATGCTTAAAATTCAATTTTTATATGTATCAAACGTACTTTTCTGGCTAATGTATCCAAAGTGTGTTTTTGCGCTCATGAGCTCTAATTCCTTCTGTATAAATAGCGGAGAATAATTAATTTTTATATGAAAAACTTCAAAGAAGATCACTGTTTATTTTTCAATGGTCAAACTTTCTATATCAGTTTTTCTAGTCTCGAGCATACGCAATGTTTGTTACGAAACGAGGGGCTAATAGTATTCATGCTCAAACAACTAACTGTAGTAACATTATTACGGGTTTTTTGGTACTAATATAAGCAACGAATGCAAAAAATTTGTATGAAACCAAATGAAAAAGTCTTGACTAAATTAATATTCAACAGTTTGGTACTTTCATCCTAAATTATAGTTAAAACTTACGTTTTTGGTGTGATTAAATGTAAACTAGTGTATAGTAAATAGTTCATTGCATTTATTATAACTTGAAACGTCCTCACGTTTCCACTTTGGTTCGAAAAGACGGGTATTTTGTTTAGCAGTTTATGTTTGACTGCTTGTTGAAAGTGTACTTTTTGGCTCATTAGTTTTAGTTTTTGATTCATTATAAAATTAATGAATTGTGAAATTTCTTTATTGTATTTCGTTTATGTTATTTTATAGTTTTGTTCTCCAGTGTGTAATTCCCTGTTTCGCATAGGAATAGCTTAATGATTTTGTTTTAGTTTTAGTTGAGTTTAATTGCTAGACTGTTCAGACAGTTCCTATAAGATTAGAAAGTCTGAAATTGTTAATAATTGAATTGTAAGATCTCAGCTGCAATACGAAATGCGACAGGATGAAAGGCAGAGTGTAAATTTACGAGTATATATTTTTTGTAAGCATATTAATTCAAAAGTACTGAAGAATGGACGATTATAATGACCTGGAAATTTTTGAAAATATTGTGAATTTCGTATTTTTGATTGATTGACTACCAATGATTGTGAAATGTACAAAGTGTAATTAAAAGACAAGACAATATTAGACGATTCCTGTATCAGTAATACGCGTTTACCATGGAAGACTAGTCTTAAGCGATTGATGTTTTACGGGTAAGACAAAGATTTCATAGTCCTTTATTCATTCAGGGAAAATTGGAAATAAAATATCTTTTCTGGGCAAACTCAGTAATTATTAATCTATATTGTTTTCATAATAATGCAATCACAATTTAGCATTGATAATGATTCTATACGTAGCTTACTACTTACTACAGTGCTGACTAGTTGAACTAGGAACTAGCTTTTCATATTATAAGCATTTATAATGCAACTATTTAAGCATAAAACAATGACTTTTTATCACCATTACAATTAATTCAGTTTTTTAGTTTCTCCTAGTACTATTTAAAAAATTATAGACATTCCTGAAAGCATGTAACAATTCTTTATAAACGATCCATCAACAGTACTATAAGTTATTTACTTGAGTAAATAACAATGGCAATGTCTTAACATGTTGCAATAAATGCCTAAATATGCTCCCTGAACCAATGACATTTTCATTAAGGTACTTCAAGACCACCAATAATTCGAAAATTGAACAATGGCAATATTTCGACTAATTCAAGTGTATACCCAAACTACTATTTATAGCATTTACATAATATGGACTGTTTCAGTTAACTGATAACATTACATTTACTTGGTTAAAATGTCAGGAACATCGTCCTGTGTCTTTGAACGACTGGGGTCAAGATTTCCAAGTAGTTTTGGGCATGGGTCCGAAGGCAAACGACCAATTTTACAAAGAAGATCGTAGTTCATCTCCTCTGTAATCACACTATTTTTCTCATAGCTTGGGTGCGATGTTATAAAATCACGCATCCATTTAGCGGCAGTCATCACTTCGCCTCTGGCTCGTCGGGAAATCAAACATAGATATTGCTGAAGTGTGCATTGACTGTCGGCATCCACATCCATGGAACTCAAGTAACTTTGAATGATTGAGATCAACCCTGGGAAGCCCTATTATAGTACAAAGAATTAAGAATTATCACCATCACATCATAGTAAAATGTGAAACACAAAGCAAGCATGACGCACCAGACGGTACCACACCAAACCACAATAGTATTATATGTAGAAAATATTCACACTTACTTCTTTCCCATTAATGATTTCATTGATTGTCATTTGCGAACATTCTTTATTTTCCTTGTTTTGAATGTCATTCCGGAACCAGAATTTTTCGGTTAATATCGCGTTGCGCTTTTGAGCATTTTTCATATTCTCATCAACCTAGCACATTGAGGAATAGAAAGTTAATTACTCAATAGAATTTTCATAAAAGTGTTTAGTGTTCATATATAATAGTAATGAATGGTGAATACCTTAGAGATTGGCATCAGAAAATTCAATTTGTAAGATAGAATAACTCGCGTTAGTAATACTATGAAGCACACTACTGCTGCATTTTCAAAATCTGTAAGCTGAACTTCACATGGTCTAAATTCAACTCTCCATCCAATAGAGCTTTCGGGTGGCGGAGGCTTAAAACGCATAGTTTGCCAATTTGTGGACTGAATATTCTGGACACAAAATGATATTATAATTGTAATCATACATCACTTTCAATTGCTTAACTGTCAACTGAAGGACAAAAGAATCACCAACTTCAAAATGATCCGAATCCTTCAAATTATCCTGATGAATCTTCTCAGAGAACAGCGACACTGGATCCCTTATGAACAGATGAGCCACATGCTGAGCCAAGAGAGGATCGATTCCTCCTTCAATCAGAGCATCATAATGTTCTTGTTCGAAAATCAATGGTATGTCATTGAATTCTTCGCCATCGGGGGATCTGAAACCGAACGCAAAACGCTGTTATAACATTCTCCTTTTGCACACAAGATACACCTGTATTGTGCGTTATATAATCGACTTACAAATATGAATCCACTGAATCATATCTTGACTTTGAAATTTTTGTCCTGTCTTCAGGCGTTCGACAGTCTACAGAACCTGATATGATATTCCATCGGCAATCCACATCAGCAATATAGCCTCGATAAAATGGAGAAGCAGCTGTGAGAGCCAACTATTTGACAAGCGGAACAAATACGTATAGTAACGTATTAAATAAGAGTGTAATCAAATTGCTCAGCATGAGCACTTTTAGCATTCCGTGACAACTTACCATTATAGGGCATAATGGTGTCAGACTGTCGTATAGTGTTCGAGCTTCAGAAATATTGCAAGCTTGAAAAGTGACCTGGAGGCAGCAACAACCCATTCCAAAACCCATAGCATCCAGGTAAATTGAGTCGACCTTTTGTTCCGGAACGCCTTCCTCAACAAATGGCCTTGGCGTTTTCTCATCAACGAACACTTGTGGCAAAAATGAAAAAAGCGATCGATCATCGTGACATTCTCACACTTACACATATAGTCATCATTAGCTAGGATTTAATGTCATACCTGGTACTTGAATGTCAATTTTGGAACCACGTCGTGAACGAATATTTCTTGTCAAAGTCGCAAACCTCGGATGACCAGGAAAAATTGCTTCATCTGGGAAAAATCTAGACCGGGACACACTGTTTTCTGGATCTGGATTAAACTCGGGGAATGTAAACAACGGACATCCCAAACGTGGCAAGTTTACAACTGACAGCACCATTTCATTTTGTGGCATCAAAAGCTGGGCTTCTTTCCTTCTTGCTTTCATATTTGCCTCTACCACATTTAAGTGAACTGGTAATGCTCCGTATGGAATTCCAGGTGTTCCCTGTACAAATCAATAACAATTCATTAGTAAATTCATTAGCGATGTGTTCCACCTGTCTAAACAAAAGTGTTACATACAAATTACATACTTCAATCATATATGCCCCGTACTCTGGTCGCCACAATGATTTGACAGTGCTGAAAATATACAAAACTCAATGTTAACGAGTGAGGTCGTACAAAACCATCAACTTAATGAAGTATTAATCAAATTGATTGGTAAAATTACGTCGGATTGTCCATCTCAGGTTGCCTCAATATCGGAAGAACTTCATTAGCTCTCAATGATACTTGTGCCGTTTTCATTTCATGATCAAACCGAACAATCAGATATTCAACTTCATCCCCCCATCGTAAACTATCACCTTCCCGATTCTTCAGTTTTTGATACAAATTAATAAACTGCTGAATTCCATTCGTCTTCACATGTTTAGCCCATTTCTTCGTTTCTTCCCAAGTCAAAGGCGATCCTTCAGACAGCAGGCCCATGATGACAATCAAATTAGAGCAGAAATCAGTACAGGATTCTGTTGCTAATCAGGACCAGGACAATTTAAGCTGATACGATAAACTTCAATTTCACTAAACCCCGGGTCCGTGGATAATTCTAGAAATATCAGAAAAATTCCCTTACACTGAAAAATACATTATACAAACACAACCAGCCATTGGATGCAAAAGTTGAGTCATATCGACCAACGTTTCCACCTTATTTAAAATTCAACACCCGAATAATTCATTAAGTCATGATTATAAATCACCGGCCCCACCCTGTGAAAACTACCTACCCGGTTCCAAGTAAATACTCAATAAACACATAGTCAACAATACAAGCAATTATAGTACAAAATCACAAATCACCTGTTCTAACGACTTGCACACGAAATCACACGTAAATATTAAAATATTGAGAGTATAAGCATAATATTACCTATTCACACGTTGATTGACCACGTAGTACAAACTGTAATCACACAAATGGGATTCGTAGTCGTCGTGTCCTTCATAACTTATGTAACTGGAGAAGTCAACAAGGTCAAAGGTCAGGTTTGATTTAATGACTCAATATTGTCAACGTATTGATAAAACTACAATCTAAAAACAGAACAGATGATAAAAAGTTTATCGTAAAACACGTCGAAGCCAGCGCGCCGCCCTTCACAGCTCGGCTTCTGGAGGACGACTGACTTTTCGCCGCTGTCTGAGCATGCTTTTTTAACACACGTTCAACGTTCCGTTTTCCTTTCGTGCGTTTATGCATTTGGAAATTGGGATAGAACGTTTTTCTTGTTCATTTTTTTTTACTTTCTTCCATTTTCGTTAACTTTTCTCTACCGTTTTCGTCATTCACGGGATACAAACTTGTACACACAGTGGAGGAGTTCACCTTTTATTGGCTTGCTTCTTCACACATTTTAACGATTGCATGCATTTTTGGCACAAATGAATGAGACGCCTTTATAAAAGTGGCATTTTAGCTGGCACTCCTGGAACGTGCCTTTTTTAGATTTACATAAAAGAAAGGCAGTGTTGTTGAGGTTGGGAAAAGTATGTCATCTGAATTCTGAATGCTTATTAAGGTCATGTAGGTTGACGAAAAGAAAAAATAGATAAAGTAACGTTGACATAAGATTGACGTGGGAGATAATTGAGTTTCTGTTAGTGAGTACCATGTTGTAATGATGAAAAATATTTAAAAGGACAAGAACAAGAATGCTTGAATGAATGAGTTAGAGATTATCATAGTGAATGAGTGTATGATATTGGTGTATAGGCTTCAGCTTCAGTATCCTTGGTTTAGTGTGATTGAACGTATGTAACAGTTTTAATAAGAGAACACAGTATTATACTATAGAATAGCACCATAATTAAAAATTACAATCTGTGAGTAACTTCTTCAAAGAAAGTATTGTGTCCGTATTTAAGAAATAAAATAAGGTTTCCAACTTTGTAAATTAAGCTTGAAACTGTAGGATAACTAGTATGATTATCACCATCCCTGTCAGGTACGACATTATTGAAAGTGGCACTGTCATTGTCATAATAATCTGAGTCAGGGTAGTTGGCGATTTTGAAATGTTTATCTAATGAATTATTAACGTTTCCTAATGACGATGAGGATGTTTCGATGTGCATTTTGTTCATGTCATCCCTGGAAATATTGACTCCCATTTTCATTGAGTTGTTGTCCCCTTCTTTTACAATGATGAGTTGTTCTACACAAGTGGATTTGAGCATGTCGGAAACCAAATCCTTATCCGAAGACTTCTTGTTCCATTTGAATGTTTTGAGGACTTTGTTTTCTGGAATGTTTGAAAGCCCTGGTTTCCACTTTTCCTTACAATTAGAAATGGTAGTTATGCGTTCATATTCGTTGAGTTTTTTCGGGGATCCTCCTATTGTTTCTATACCCTGGCGTCGGTATGGGCACTCTGAGACGGACTCAGACCAATTTTCTGCGTTGAAAAAGCCGTTACGGTCACGATCAGCAATATAAAATAGGAAAAATGAATTGTATAACACAGAAAAAGGATGATTTTGTGTGAACCTTTTCGCCATCCGAACACATCAACCATTCTCAACAAATCGTTTATCCGAGATAACGCTTTCTCAATATTTTGAAGCATGAAATCGTTTGCCATTAAGAAAAACATGAGATCATGAGATTCTGTGACTTCTGTTGTAGGATTTTCTTTTCTTTCCAAGAACTCTTTGACTAAATCTGGAAATGGTCCGGAACTAACAGTTTGAGGAGGGATTTTCATTTTCCCATGACACATGAGAAGGGTTTCCAGTTCTTGTAAATGATGACAGGTTCCGATTAGATGTTTTAGAGATTGATTTGTTGTTCTTCTCAGTTGGCATATGTTGGGACATGGGAACATGTACGTGTACTTTGTACGGGTTGCTTCATGAAATGCCTGTGACGCTGCTGACAATTCTTGGTAAACAAACATCCAAAATTGTTCACGAACAACTGGTGCGTCTGTCATTTGTGTACATCTGAATTTGAGGTCACAGATGTAGAGTCTGTACATGAATCGAGCATCATTCCATAAAAATATAGTATCTCGTGCAGCTTCACGAAATTGCCGAACTGCTTTCTTTGTTCTCTCTTTGTCTTTTGGTTCATATTGTGGAATTTGGCGTCTGTACGGACGTTCGAGACTCCAACGCTCAAATGATGGATATTTTGGAAATCCTGGACTACTATACGGAATTGACGAAGCTTCCGGCTTTTGGATTTCACTGTTGTTCAAAATTAATTCACTCATCGGGCTCATTGATGAAATTAAAATGACCACAGTAAAGACGCAAACCTGAAACAATGCATGCAATTCGTCGTAATGAATGTCATGATAGTCATGAATTTCATACCCACTTATCTAAATTCCAACGCCTTATACAAGGTTACTATAATGTTCCCGTAGAGATTTTCAAAGCTCTAAAATGTCTAGGATTTACTCCTGGGCTGGCAAAATGTACGAGCTGAAGTGATTATCTAGTGGGTCTAGACTAGAAACATATTGGATACATAATTTTATCGGATCTTGCCAAAATTCTAAAACATGGGGCAAAATGGTTCTAAACACCGGAAATCTAAAGAACACTATGACTCACGTTCTCATTCCGTGAACCGAGGTATATCTCCCGATGAAATGGAATGGTCCCCATCAGAAAACACTTCCGTGATTCCTTCCAAAAAATCATTAAAGAACGTACTACCCTCAGAAGAGAAAGTTCATCATTCTAAGAAAGTTGATTTTGAAGTATTATATAGCTCTGTGGACAGCAATAATGACGTCGACATTAACAATAACCCGAGTTGTTCAAATAGTAAATCCAAGTCCAGAGTGAAAAATGTTGATAGCAATATCAATAATGGAGAGCCGTTATGGAAAAAATATTTCCCATTCAATAATCCTTTGAGATTCAAACCAAGAACCAACTCGCAACTTATCCAACCTATGAGACAACCTTCGCCTTATTCCGACGCTTCTGATGAAGAACGCAGGAAACATAACATTAAGAAATGCTCGACCCCAGCTTCAAGGACTATTCCGAAATCAACAGTGAACCATACAACCAGCACTGCTCAGATTCCTAGTTCTGCAAGCAAAATAGGAGGAATGTCTGTGAGAACTGCTGCTACAAGCAAAATAGGAGGAATGTCTGCAAGAAGTGCTGCTCCGAGCAAAATAGGAGGAATATCTGCGAGAAGTGCTGCTCCAAGCAATATGACCAAATCAAGAGCCAATAATGTAAAACAGAAACCTACAATGGCCCCTACTCACCTAACATCAATTTCGACAACAAGCAGAATCGGAGGACCTTCATCCTCGCAAGCCACTAAACTTAGTTCACGGACAACTGGAAGTACAAAAACACCTACAATGGCTCAGAAGAATACAAAAAGCAAGTCGCCAACGACAACAAAAAGCGCACTTCCGTCCAAGATTCCTGTTTCACCATCAAGAGGATTCTCTCCGTCAACTAACAACAGTCCAGAAGGTACAGGGAGATGGAATTTATCCGGTATTCTGAGCAATCAGTCAGTGCCATCAATTGATTTCCTCCAAATCAAAAACGACAACTGCTAATTCCAAATCGGAAATGACAATTGCTCGGAGACCAAACACTTCCCAGGCACCGACTAAGGCATTAGCTAAAGTAGCACCGGGTGCTACCAATCACTGCCGATTACGACCGTGTGCTCCGCCAACATATTTGGACTATAGTTGTGCTACGAAAAGCTACAGTACTGGCAGCAATTCTGGGAACAATGGTAGAGGCGGTTATCCGGTGGACCGACTGCAAAATGTAGACGTTGTGGAAGAATTCTGCTATTACATGCCTCAAGGAGATTGTTGTGGTTGTGTCTCGGACCAGCAATCAGGATATGATTACTACGAATGGTGTTACGATTACCAATGTGGAGACATGAAGCTTGTTCCAATTGCTCCATGCCAAGATCCGTGTGCACCAAATGGAAATCCAGTCAAGTACGTGAAAAGACAACATTTCAACTTCCAACCAAAAGCTCCTTTACAGGATCCCGATGCTCCTCCGTTCAAATGGCCTTATGAAAAACCAAAACGGTGTTGCTGCAAAATCAAAGGCAAAAAGTAATGAAAGCAATCATAACTCGTATTTAAAATTCATTACGAAAAGAATAACTGTAAAGAGTAAAATTATATTATTGATTAATTACAGAAATTGTTGTTGCTGGAAAGTGCCATTCGACGAGATTCCCGTAGGCCCAAGAAACAATGAAGTAAGTGAGAAAATGAGATCTCAAGCATTGAAGGCAACTGCATCCGATATTCCAATACTCATTTCAACTGAAGATTACGTGGAATGCTGCAGTGAAGAAGACCAGGAGGTCGAAATGCCTCCAGACAGTGGAGTTTACTACTACGACGCAGATATGCAAAAATTCACCAAACAAGAATGCCCACCTAATTCAATTCCAAAAATATACTACGAAGAACTTGAAGAAGATCCACCCAGACCCAGAGCACAAGTCATTCAACCTGTTATCCAGCCTATTATAATCCCCACAAATGGTGACAATACGGCACCCAACACCGCAGGCGGAATGAACTCGGGTAATACGGTTAATCCACCTATGATGATGTACGGAGGCGGTTTTCCTTTCTGCATGCCAAATTATTGCCAAGGTCTGAATCAAGGTCAAACAGTAGATTGCATAGTTCAACCTGGAACTGCAACAAGTGACTGTACTAGTACTACAACATCAACAAATACTGCTCTTTCCTCTGCTATCACAGCAAGTACAATGAAACGTTAAATCTTTGTTTAAAACTTTAACGATACTACAATAGACAATAGACAAAAAAATAATGAATTTTAAAATTATTAGTTTTGAGTAATTCGTTTTTATGAGCAATAAATTTCACGTAAAATTGACAAATAATATTACAAAATAAGAACGAAAACAGACGTGTGTTTGTCAATAAAATCCTAATCCTTCATCACGACGATCTGCGCTCAGCAATTTAAATAAATTAAGGTTTTAACACAAGTGGCAAATTAAGTTTAAGAATTTTGGTATCAGTATTAAATTCAGCTCTGCTGTGTTCTTGTCGAATATCCAATGGGACAAAAATGTCCAATGTAGCTACTGGGCTCTCCACAATAATACGGTCCGCACCAAGAGTAACAGAGAGCTTCTTAGAATTCCGCTGGAAAAGGTAAACGTATACAGATTCACGTCAAATCGACATTATAAATAAATTATATAGTTACTAGCCAATCAATTGTCTCATCGATCTTACCAAACTTGGAAGCTTAATTTGACAAACCGCTTTATCTTTTGAAATCTG
>JABASF010000754.1:0-32471 GCA_019776145.1 Harlomillsia oculata
TAGGATTGAAATGAAACGGGGTGGGAATCAAAATGAAATGGGGTGGGAATCAAAATGGAAAAGCATGTGGGGATTCAAGTGGCATGGGGTGGATAATGAAATGGAAAGGGTGGGGATTTAAGTGTAGTGGTGGGAGAATTATAATTGAAAAGGAGTGGGGATTGAACCGGTATGGGGTAGGAATTGCAGTGGAATGGGATAGAGATTAAAGTGATATGGGGTGGATTGTAATGCAACGGGGAGGAGATTGAAATGCAATGGGGTGGCGATTATTGAATTGGAATGGGGTGGAGATTGAAATGCCAAGGAAAGGGTATTGAAATGGAAAAGGGCGGGGTGGGCATTGGAAATGGAGTGGGGTTAGGTGGGAATTTAAATACAATCGCTTGGCGATGAAATGGATGGATGGGGTTTTTTAATTTAAATGGACTCGCGTCTATATAAATCCCAAAAAAAGAGAATACACGAAAGATGACGGGCGGCCGAAGGACGCCGAACTGCCTTTTTTCTTTTCCACACAAGATATTGAAAATAAGAAAACAGTTAATGAAATGCTTGACATGGGTATTTTGAAGCCTCTACAGTTTCTAATCTGTAAGTGTAACTGTAATAGCAGGCATTTAAATAAAACAACTAAATTGATTTCTGAATCAACTGAGCGCAAGTGCTAAAATTCATTTTCGGTACACGGAAAACTTTTCATAAATATTGATTTCACGCATATACTTATTCACACAGATTAAACATTCACGCGCTCGGGTGACGGGTGGTTTGCTAGTGAGAAACGTACGGTACGTAGCAAAAATGTATATTGCCTACTCTTAATGTAAACAAGTATACAGACTTTAGGTACGACTTGTCTGTCATTGCTAATTTTTGAAATCTGCTGCTAGTATAATGTCATTGCGTCATTGTTTTTTAACTTTCTAGTAGGAAAGGATGGAAATGATTTGATACAAATAATGAAATGTCAAATATCAATTGTCACGCAGTCACATCCACATGGCACGAGGACGAACGGACATTAACAATCTATTACAAACTCAAACAAGCCGTAATGATAATAACACGCCAAAATTTGGCAGGTGTCAAACGGAGAGGAAAGTCATAAAGCACAGGAGGGCGACGTCCAAATCGTTTGTCGTTGTAAGAAATGAACACAAAAATGTGCACTCGTGTCTTTTTGCAACTTGTGCATTCTTCTTGCAAGAGAAGACAATGTCACACGTCATGTAGAGAATGGAGAACAAAGGTCAGTCATTGAGCTGTCAGTGAGTGATCTATGCTGCTATAAGAGACGATGCCCACACGCCGACAATTGCAGGTCAGTCTTTTTATATAGTAGCATGTGATATGTGAAATGTGATGTATCCTAATCCGCAAACTTGACATTGCAAAAGCCGAGAGCTCATTGAGTGAAAGAATGCACATAATTCAAGTCGTGACTTTGGACCAACCGCCCGTTAATTGGATCGATCGAAGAGAATCTCCTCATGGGCCCTTTGTGTCGTCGTTTGGAGCATTTAAGTGCATTATTCCTGTTCCGTAAATCATCTAAGACATGGGGCTAATGGCTAAGATGACCCTGCAAGCGGAAATGAATGTCAAGTTGACCTTTCATACAAAATTGAAGTCCAATATCAAACTTTACATTGACACCACACAGTCAAAAGAAAACGGAGTATAAGGAAATGCTACCAGCGGCCAGCGGCACACACGACTCTCACGATTTATTGTACGCATTTTTCATTAGTGTTCGAGTACACAAAAGCGTTCAGAAAAAAATGAATAGGATGAAAACAAAACAAAAGTGGACTATGAAATCTCAATGTAAATAGCTTTTTGTCTTATGAGCCGTCAGAGACGACGGAACGATGACGTTTTCTTTACTTTGCACCTTTGCATGTGACGTGAACATGAAGGCACCTAAATTCATAATGGAAATAGAGCGACATAAATGAAATTGAAACTCTCAACTCTACTCGAACAAGAAAGTCAAAAACAGACAATACACACAAAACACTTTGTGTCCATGTAAACTTTGTTCAAAGCACACAGTCAGTCACACTTCAAAACTTCACTCACACTGCGTGTGTCAACTCGTAAAGCGGATATCTCTTGCAGTTTAGTTACCACGTGGCATGACATGACATGAGTTTGTACGTCCACATGAAAAGGGTTTGAATACTGTAACGACATGTAACTGTGTCATATAGTAACGTCATAAAACGTACGTTTGCGTGAACAAGCGAGAGTAACACAGTAACACCGTACGTAAAGAAAAGAATTTGGTGTTAGCGCAAAAGTTTAGTTTTCTTATAACCATAGCTCAAAAGGTGTCTTTGATTCGTCGCCCAAAAACTTAATTAGACTGGTGCGGTGGACTTGGACAAGTGGACAAGGTGCAGGGCCGAGATCAATCCTAATCAGCACAGGAATGTCTTCTGACATGCAAACCAATCTCATGCATCATGCATGCGCCGCATTGGACACCATGAAGGGCACTGCGATCGTCATAACTGCTCACTTCAATTGCCTTCTGGTTCACAACAGTGCATAAGGAGTGATCTTTGTCATTTCTCTTCTTGGCAATTGTAATATCTGGCAGATATACATTAACTGCCATCCACATTAGCATTATTCCCGCATTACGCACAAGGTGAAAGGGCAGCACTTTATTATGATTATACAGCTCCTTCCATCCAAAGGATCCAAAGGGTATTATTTCTTTCATCATCTGAGAATAGCGTTGCAAATCAAAATCATAGTCATTTCCGCAAAGCAAGCGCACAAAAGCATTTCTCATGAAGGAATAAAATGGTCATTCGTCACAGAATGATATCTTAAATGCCATTGTCATTGTAATTTCTCTCCCTTCGAGAACCAATAACCAGTAATCAGACGTGTAAGAATTATGACATCCCATCCACATGCAATAAGTACGATTAAATCATTGCCACTGTAAACTGTATAATTTACAGCTTAAAAAATGCCAAAGGACCAGATTTAGTTTTAGTTCAGAAATTGTCAACGTGACCTATAAAACTTACGTGAGCAAATCGTATGATTGTAATATAATATCTATAATATGATAATTTCTCATGCGTAATATGAGCAAATATAGTATGAACATTGGATTTAGTGTTCCGTGATTTAAATTGAACATTGGACTTTACATGGCACATTATTGAAATCGTTAATAAGACTTGGTCGATGTTGCATAATACTATGCAAATCGGAAGCCACGGGGGTTTCTTGGAATTTTCTTGACTGCTACTACCGCCGATGGGTATCAATAAACAAGGAATATGGTTCAGATGAGAGTTTGGTCGCATGAGACAGAACTATACTCCATTACTTGAGACAGTTGATCATGAACCAATCACACCACATTGGCAGATTTCAGATTAGCAGCTGGACAGAAGAGATAAAGCCGTATAAGCCATTTGGATGTGCTGATAGAGTTTGGAGAGTTTTTTTGGATGCCATTGTTCCGATGTTGAATTGACTCAATGGCAAAATGTTTGTTTAGCTGGATTAAGTCAGTGTGCAATTGTGCGTTTTTGTTTGCTTACTTTTCGTGAGAGAGAACCTTGGTCCATTTGATGGAAACAAGGATGTTGTCTCATTCCCAAAAGCAAAAGTCTTGAACCTCAAACTCAATCAATCAATGCTCCCAAATAGGCTTTCGCACTGGCTCGTGTGAGCACTTGACACCTCGAGGCGCTCCCAAAGTCTCATCCATTCAACTTTGGTTGTTTGCATACCCTTTTTCTAGCCGTTTCAAGTAATTCACTCTAATTCAATTAGGCGCTGAGCCGAGCAGAAGCACGAGAGGACGCAAAAATCCATGAATTATGCGATCCTTAACCGTAATTGAAAGGAGAAAGGTTAGCCTAAACACACACAACCAAAAACGCTATGCAAACTGAACAATACACGCACGCACATTCAGGCAAATGACAAAGAATTCCCCTGAAAACTGCCTCACAAGAAATTAATGCCATTATTTTTTTCATCAGATTTTTTTCACGATAAACTGCCAAACTATGATTCACGTACAACCGTAAGACGTGTTACAATAATTTATAATATTCCTAAGAAATAAAAATGATTTACATTATTGCATGTTCATTTAGGATCTCTCCCATTGTTACTAATTAGGATTTAATAAGAATTTTGTATATTTACAATGCATTTGCAAACTTGGAAAACAGCAGGAGATGGAGACGCAGGCTCTTGCAAACCACATAGACAAGGTATACTGCACACAAACGTTAACAGGAATTAAGGAAAGTTTACGAGCATTTAATAAGGTACAACCACAATCAACTGACATAAAGCACACAATGTCGTACTTTCCAGTCAATTTGTAGGTACAATTGTATATTTGCCATTCCAAATGCAAAAAATATGGCTGATCTTGTGCCAAAATGCTCTGTCTTGCGTAACCCCTGTGTCTTTTCGTTTCCTTCGGGAAACTGAAAGGCTTTTGAGGTATAAGAATAGTCACTGTGACCATTTTTACTTTTGGTATCATTGTTCCTTTTATCCTTTCATGTGAATTAAGAGTTGCAATAGGAAGATCGCCTTCACACTCCTGCACAAAAAATATGGCACGTACCATAACCTATACTTTTGTAGTAATCTAATTGTAATAAGCTTAGCGCACATGTTTTTTTTTGCGCTGCATTTTATTATGCATTGCACTGGTTTGCCGCATCCTGATATCACATCATTTTTTTCCTAGAAGACGTAAAAAGTGCATTGTACTCAAGTACGTGTTGGCAATAATAAGGCATTGTTATAAGGAAAAATAAGGATGATAATGCAATTGACTCGTCCAATCATCATCTCAAGCCAATCATTCAATTTACCTTTCCATTGTTGATTGTTGAGGCAAGTCTGAAAGCAAGACCATAAATAACATCTCCTGACGTTCGTTCTTACACGTTAGTTCATTTTTCTGATCTTTTATTGTTGAGCATGTTACATCGTCAATCGTCACTTTGTGCTGTCCACTTTGTCCCATGTGTCCTGTGTGTCCCAGATGCAAAAATCAAATTAGCACTTTCATTGATGTGTGAGCAATTTTCATCAAGACTTATTTTTCAGAACACAACCTTCAAGGCTTGTTTGCCTAGAGAATCATTTAAAATGACAAACTTTCAACTTCTTAATCCGAACAATAATACAAAAAATGTGCGCTTTAAATTCACTTTTTCCTCCACGGGACGCCGCCGTTGACCAACAAACTCACGAAAATAAGATGGAAACACAAACAACATATTGAAATTATGACATTTTAGGTTAGAAGAATGTGCAAAAACTTGTGGAAAGCATAGTAAATGCACATGATATAACACGTACATTGGTTATAAACTTAAACTTCCAATGGGGGGTAATTACCATTAATAATGAGCCCATGAAATTCAGAAAAAAGTAGGTTTTCAAAAAAAAAGAAGTGAAACACGAGCACTGAGGAAACGTGACAATGACAATTTTGAGCCCCAATTCGTATGCGAAATTGTACAAGAACGTGCGTCTTGCATGTTTGTTTGTTTTGTGAAGGTGTTTTTTTATTATGGGGATTTTTCCGGCGTTGTTTTTCGTATAACAGTTTTACAGTTTGTGGAATATGATTTATAAAACCATATTGCACATGACATAACAGTTTGAGACTTTTTGTTTGACAGTAATCTAGCGTTCTGTATTATGCCACTTGTCATTCAGCAGGAGGAGTTAGGATTTATATTATATAACGTGACCATAGAGCTCATGTAAACAATACGAGTGCAATGTGCTGATGGCGAATCAAGAGAACCTTCTGCCTATGAGTGTTGTGTTGGTGAGAGTGAGGATTAAGTTGGATTATTGTTACGTAATGGAGTTGTCAGTGCCGTAAACCATTAGAGTAATGATAATGACAGTGTTCACTTATTCTACGTGTGGTTTACAGAGACACTTTGCATGAGTGGAGCTCCTTGCAAATGTTCCCATAATGAGAAGCAGAGACTCAAAACGGGCTCACAAACTCGCAACAGTCACAAGTCACCCACATATGAGACTTTTAGTGACGGTAAGGTCATCGGGAAGGTAAATATTTTTGTGAGGTTACAGGTCACCTCATATAGTGCTACTTAATGTGGCTCCCTTTGCAATTGCAAATGTCCGCTAAATTAAAATAGATAAGAATGGAGGCTTCACCACACTTTTTGCTATAAGAACAGTTTATGTGACTGGTGAGACTCATTTTGAGATGTGTCTCGGTCAGATTGCTTATAATGCTTTGCAGTGAAATCTCAATTTGACACTTTGGGAGGGTGCTCCCATCCACACCAATTTACGACTCTGTTTGGTCCGCTTTACGATCAACATTTAGATGATAGTGTGGGCGACAATTTGACACTGCAACGTGTCAATTGCGACTTTGAAGGTTTTGAACTCGGCTGGTTTCATATTTTATGAATTGCACCCCTCCAGCTATGGACATCCTTTGAGATCATTAGCCGTCGTAGACGATGACAGAAAACCGCTCAAGCTGACTTCATTAAAGAATGCTTGTCAAAACAGCAATAATTAATTAGATGGGAAAGGTAGGTAACGGCGGTCGGCGATCAAAACTTTATTAATTCCAATTTTCCAATTGCAAGGTCTTATTCTGTATTTTTACATCTTTACTGTGCAAACTGCAATCGAAAAGGATGCGAGGAAAGAACTTGGCTAGAGCTTTAAAATGCCTAGCGATTCCCATTTCCCATTGTTGTGGCTTTAGATTTTTTTATGGATTTACAAAAGATAAATGCACAACAACAAAAAAATGATAAGTTCCGCAATACTCAATGAATACTTATAGTTCTGCTTCTTCGATTGTATTGTGTGATCTTTTGAAGAAGCGGTTGGCTGTCAGACGAATAGCAATAAAAGAGACAAAAACTAGACAAAGTCACGGTCAGAGAAAAATGTTCTTGAGTCATCAAGTCATTCATCAATCGAGAGTGTAAATGGAAGATGACTCAAAGACGTTTGTCAAATCATCACTTTAGTATTTGATTGTGAATTGCACACGTGCGGACAAACACCACATTGAATGCATGGAAGTGGAAATGAATGAAGAATCTTGGCGTTAGTTCGTGCGTCTGACCAAATTAACTCTTCAACCCATCAATGACACCTTTAAGGAGAAGAGAACGAATCCTTGGCTGATAGGAGTGAACTATTACAATCAAAAGTTACAATCCTACAATACAAAAGAGCCCTTCTTTGCACTCTTCATTTTTTACAAATGGGTGCTTCTTTTTCTAATACTACATTAAACATTAGCACTTACGGGAAATGAAACTTCAAGCGTCCATGGATTGTGACTGTGAGCGCTTTTTTGTATTGATACCCTCACTTTGGGAACGCAAAAATTGTATTTTGCATTCTCATTCCATCTTTCAAAAAAACGCTTTTTGGCGCATTGCATTATTGTAATGGTTTGGCAAGTTTTACTTCCAGATCCTGTCTGTTCTGTCAATCATTTTGATGAGTTTGGTCCAAGTCGGGAAAGGCTTTTAATGCAACTGTAACAAATAAAGTGTCAAATTCAGACATGTACCCCAAAGTTGAAAGTTCAAAAAGTTTGTGATTGAGTAAAGAAAAACATTTTTCCCGTTTGCTTCACTTTACTCGTTGAGAGAGATTACATTACCGAGTTTTGCAAAACTTTTTATCATAAACTTCATACTATGCAGAGTTGAATGCACAATAGTACAAACGGATTGCATTTGATTGCCTCTGTCATCTTCTCATCATTAAAGTTTACGCAATTCAAAAATGTAAATTTCCGGCTATTGCATCTGTCAGCAGTTGTCCTATTTCAATAAGACGTTCCAAAGCGTGCCAATTAAACTGCATTGTCAACAAAAGGATCAGTACAAAAAGCGTGTCCACAAGAGAGCCATCCTTGCTCAGAAAATAATTCCAGTTAAATCGTTGAATGTAAAAGAGAGACGGGTCATATAACTCGTGATACACTAAGGAAAACGTGAGGAATTAATTTTATATTAAAATCTTAACTAAATATACAACACACTTTTAGGTTCACATTTCCCCCAGAACTAATTCCGCGTAAGTTTTCGTGTGATATTCGCAATAATGAAATATACAGTGATTTATCTCAGCATAGCAGCTCGCGTATGGTTTTCATGACTTGAGTTACCTTAAACCATATAATGCAATGGGTAATTGTTTGGTACCGTCTAACGTCTGGCTTTATAACGCTGCAAAATAAAGCTTGCTGACTGTTGTCGCTAGTGCCTCAATTCGCACACATGCATTTAGCGTATGAAGTACATCGTCAGTAAGCAAAGGTAGTAGCTGCATTTCTTGACAGAGTCTTGACCAATGTTCGTCAGTCTTTGGCCAACTGTGCCCGTGTCCAAAACACCTTCTCGTGATCCATGTGTGGTTTCTTCGTCGGGTGTGTCAACTTCCTAATCCAGAAGGACATTGTCAACCTTCCTACAGTATAAAAGCCAAGTCACTTCGTTACATGTTATCAAGTTACTGATGAAACAATTGGCAAGTCTGAATGTTACGGCAGGGCAAGGATAATTAAAGTTTTTAACCTGCCTTAAATTACCCCTTGTGGCGGAGATAACCTTCTCGTGATCCATGTGTGGTTTCTTCGTCGGGTGTGTCAACTTCCTAATCCAGAAGGACATTGTCAACCTTCCTACAGTATAAAAGCCAAGTCACCTTCGTGCCCTTGTTGTCATTTGTTCTTCGACCGTGTCAAACACAACGTGTTTTTAAAAGAATTAATTAAATGTTTTGATATTTTCAAATTGAATTTTTAGAACAATTCCTAGCTAAAATGCAAGGTGTGATTTTCACCAGTTTATTATTATGCGTTTGTGTTGTGAATGGAGGAACAGTAGCTTACAACAATCGAGCTACGACATTAGAAGAACTGCGTTCCATTGACGGATTGGTTTCGTCTGGTCTCCCGGTGTTCACTAATGGATTCTTTTTAGATACCGGTAAAAATTCTTGGAAAATTATATAAGATTTTAATTGACGACTTGAGAAACAGATTATGTAAATCTGTTCAACTGCGGTTGGGTTTGACTGTGAACAAAAAGTAAATTCAATTTGAGCAACCCAGTTGGTCAGTGGATAAGCACAAGGAGATAATCATCTCCGCCACAAGGGGTAATTTAAGGCAGGTTAAAAACTTTAATTATCCTTGCCCTGCCGTAACATTCAGACTTGCCAATTGTTTCATCAGTAACTTGATAACATGTAACGAAGTGAAGTTCTTGGACACAACCATGTTTTTGATCTTGCAGATTGATGCAAAATCCACGTGTCTTTTTTGTTGTTATTGTTTTGTTGCTCACCGGACTGCGGAATTTGGTATACAAAAGTGAAACATTGTAGAGGCACAAATGTGTTGCGTAAACATGGGCACTCAGCCCATTCATTCAACATTGGACACACTTTGACGCTCCTTTAATTGGTTCATCCATTACTAAAAGCGCTTAGAATTTTATAAAACGAGTATCATTCATTATCATTACATGCAGTTTTAGTGTTTAACAGACTCTACTAACAAATCGTTTATTACGTCGTGGAATGTGCTGAACGGTACTAAAATTGCTAAATTATGGTATCATTCATGTTGTAGTTTTGCATCCACGTCATTCTTTCATTCATAAAACCTTACTTTAGAAATAACAAGTCCCATTCTAGATTCTATTCATATGAACGAACATGAACATCTTTGAAATCACCTTCATTCAATTCCAGTTTCCTTATTTAGAACTTTGTAAATTAAAAATTTTAATTTCATGATGTAAAAACTGTAAATATAAAAATTACTAATTGGATTTTATAAATGGGGTTTAAAAACTTTGAACGGCTCGTAAAAGATTTTAAATGATCCTGATGTGACTTTACGAATTAACACCTGTGATTATTAGTGTATTTTCAAGATTATTCCCGTGCATCAATGACACAATGAACCAAAACTCTATAAAACAATCATAATAGGTTTATTTCATAATTACCCCAAGGAATGAATGAAAAGAATGCAAGAACAGCTTGCCTTGCGTATCTCATATTATCTTTTTACTGCATTTCTGAATGAGACGCGCATGTAATGTAAGGCAATTATCCCATGATTTCTTTTTCAAACTCGTCTCTCCCACCTGTCTGCATTGACATGAACATTAAACCATCTTAATAAATCTTGTGTAATAGCAAAAGTTAAAGGTAAACTGAATAAACTCTGACCACAACGACAGGTGATCGTCAGATAAACAGGAGTGTCAAATGGGTTTCCATGTGACGGTGGACAGGATTTCCTTATAAATTATAATCTCTCCATTTTAACATAAATTCACACTACTGTCCGTCGGAAGAATGCTTGTAACTTCAATACTTTACATTCTTGCTGTATTCCATACATTTTACAATTTCTCACGTAAACCACTAATCAGAAATGCAGCACAGCGAGCACAACAGACGCTGCAATATGGTGTAATCGTGTAATTGAAGTTATAATTACTTTACTAATACTAATACTAAACGCTAAACAACTTTCTGACAATATTATACAAAGAGAATATAAATATCAGAATGGGATGCAACATTTAGCATTAACTGTTTTTAGTAGAGGAATTTCCTGTGGCAGAAAAATTATTTTTTCTAATTATTTAAATACATTATACATGTATCTATTTACAAGAAATTATCAATATGTATTTTCTTTTTTGCAGCTAATGGCCCAGTGTTGGTAAAATCCAAAGATGCCAACAGCAACAAACCCAAATTGAATCCCGGCTATTACTTGTAAGTGCTCATGCAGTTGACGGTACTTAGTTTTGAAAATTGTCATAAGTTTTTGGGGTAATGACGTAATGAGATGAGAGTGTGCATTTCGCTCCTCTTTAATATTAATGTAACACCTTAAAAAAAGAATGAGTTGGGTAAGAAGAGGCATGAATGTTCAAAAAAAGAACGCAATTCCGTGTTGCACCGTTATGAAGCAAAAGTTTTGAGCAATTTTAAAACAGTGGACATCGACGCTTGCTTACTAACAACCTTAAACCGTGTTATTGTCAATTCTCAGTTAGATTAGCACCTCAGTCAGCTTGCGCCATAAGAAAATTTGCGCCCATCATAAATCTATGGAGGAAGTGCACTTTTTTTCCTTATGAGTGAGGCTTTTGTTTCATCGTTTTACACTACTTTTCCTATTCTCTCTCCGTTTACCACATTGCCACTTGCCACACGCGCCTCGTTAATCATAACCAACAGAGCGAGAGTCCACAACTTTGCTTGAAACCAAACATGCGAACAACACTTATCATTGCATTTTCATTCCGTTTCCAATTTGTCCCATTCCACCTTGTCACACGGTACCTGCCTCTCTCAAGTGCATTTATAGTCCATGTAGACCGTAAGGGAAAAGGCAGCAAGACGCACACGTCCCTTTTTTGCTTTGTGTTATGTCGTACTTGTTCTTCAGAGGTTGCTGAGATCAAATTAGCACAAAAGTAGGAAACAATGCTCGTCTCAAAACGTGCTTTTTATAATATTTTCTCGTCATGTTGATGCTATGCACCAATTTCCCTTTTTGTGTACCTTTCACTTGTTACATGAAGACTTTATGCCATTATTATGTACAATAAATTTCTTCTTGTGAACATGGGTTTTTTGACTCGTTTGTTCTCTCAGTGACAGGAAAATGCAACGATTTACCGCTAACAATGCACTTTCTGATAGGATTTCTTATATTGTAAAATGTAACAATTTCAATGTCTGCTTCTGCGTACGTTTGTCGATTCCATTCAGCATGAAGATGGTATGAGAATGAAAGGGCGGCTTTGTGCATGAAATTGTTTTGACGCTTTTCATTGCGTAAGAATGGTTTCTTAATTCCGCGTAGAGTTCCAAGTTCCAATTCTAAGGAAAATGTTGTTTGTAATATCTAAAATGGTACATGTAAACTGTAATTTATATTGATAATTGACGTTTTTGATTCCATTTTGACTATAGTCAATTACCTCGAGTGATTCCCACGGGTTACGAAGGAATCGCCACGAGTACATTCAACTTGGGCAGTGCATTTCCCGTCCAGTCTACCCAATATGACCAGGAATCATCAGTTCCTCAACAATATCAACAATATCAACAAAATCAACAAGTAGAACCTCAACCGACACTTCAGCGACTTCTTGTCCGTCCACCACCGCATAGATTAGTGAGACAAAGAGAATACTCGCCACCGCCACCACAACCACAACCCTTTGCTCCTGAACAACAATTTTTGCCGGAGCAGAGTTTCTCGGGACAACCACAGTCTTTCCAGACTTTCACACCCAACTTTTCTCCACTGGATGGAAATGGTTTGAATGCAGTCCAACAGATCCCAGGAGATGCTTCCTTTCAATTTCTCGTGGACCCGACTTTCCAAAAACTAGTTCGGAATCCAACGGTCGAACACACTTTTGCTCTTGAGGACACTTTACCCCCAGAGCTCAAGAATCCTTTTTATAGGTAAACTTTTCTACTAACCAAGAAATATATAAAACTTTGAAACATCAAAAGTAGAAAATTGTAGTGGAACTAATCCGAAAGGCCACTTGGCGTTTTTCATAGCTTTGGCCTGTTGACAGCATTGACTTTTACAGTTTCAACTCAATTATTACATGCAAAAAAGTTTTTTCTTCTCTTGTGCCATGACATGACACACAATGACTTGTGTAAATTGTATAAAAAAAGTAAATATGACTTCGATTTTTATACTACATTATTTTGTATGCAGAATCTTTTATATCAAATCAATGTTCTCGTGTTGTAAGTTTGGTATGAAATGAATGGCCTAATGCATTTTTTCCTTTGACTTGTTAATAAAACAAGCTCTGCTTGGCATACAAGTTGATACTTACCACTTTATACCTTTACTATACTACACTATAAAAAATTTGAACGAAAACTTGTAAAAATGACTATAAGTTAACATTTGCAATTGGCAAGTTCTACAGTTTTCCAACATTTTACGTCATATTGCTAGAACATGCTTGCACATAAGCATTTTTTTGGAGGGCAAGGCTAAAAAAGTATAAGGACTTGAAATTCAAAGAACCAGAAGCCTTTTCTTTCTTGAGGGCATGAAGAAGCAGTATGAAGGTGACGACAATCTTGGTAGAAAGGCGCCTTGACCAATTCATCAAGAATGCATGGCTTCTTTCGTCGTCGACTTCTTCTTGTGCTCGTCTTCTCACTCGTTTACTGGACTTGTTAAACGAACCGTTGAGTCCATCTGACCATTGGCGGAGTGCATTCGTGCAGCTTTTCTGACTTCAATAGCTTCTTGTCAGGATAGGATGACACATAAAGTTGATTGGCCATTCTCTCGTTCAAATTTATTAGCTGCTTCTATACTGTCGGGTGGTCCCAAATTCCTCATGTTATCATATCATGAGCGGAAAAGTGGAATGTTTATCTGTCCTACCTTATTGAAACGCAAAACTTCATAATTTTGTGAAAGAGCCAAGCCTTCTCATCTCAATTCACCTTCGTGTCGTCCGGTTATATTTTATTCAATTACCCCGTCTGAATGAATTTTGATATTAAGTATTTTACATACAAATCTTAGTTTTCGTTATCTACTGAAGAACAATGTTTAAAGTGACGTAAAGACAAGGGTGCATGAATTTAGCATATTTTTGAAATTT
The DNA here is from genome assembly GCA_019776145.1 of Harlomillsia oculata. Classification (NCBI taxonomy): domain Eukaryota; kingdom Metazoa; phylum Arthropoda; class Collembola; order Entomobryomorpha; family Oncopoduridae; genus Harlomillsia; species Harlomillsia oculata. The sequence continues at coordinate 13,731 of JABASF010000754.1, forward strand.
TGACTATAGGCTATAGGTTTAAAATATTGCTTAACACTGCGTTGGGCAGAATTTCAACCTCGTAATTGTAATACAAAAAGCACATTGTTAGAGGACGGCAAAACACTAAAGACTATTAATAATAATGATTGTGATTGAAATAGCCAATAAATTTATTAGTTACGGTTGACGTATTGACAAGGCAGCAGTCAAATTGATCAGATAAGGAAGATTTTATGGTTTATGAGCACAATTCCATAGGTTACAACTTAAGCATAGTAGGATGAGGAGGTTGTGTAGGTCAACATTTCCGACAGACAACAACACAATTCCAAATTAGGTCGTTCAGAAAATATGACTTTGTGACTCCGTGAAATAGGTTGTTTTTGAACGTGGCGTGGGGTTTTAAATGCAAGAATTATTGTCGTTTTGCAGCAATCCCAATTTGGCCGAAGCTTTGGCTCATGAGAGTCTGCCAGCTCAAGGGGAGCAACTCGTCCAACAGCGAGACACCAACAACATCCATAAACGGAAGATCCACGATCTCTTGGCAGGAGCTGGACTCATCTAATCACCATGTCCTCTAAATCCTCTCTTTGCCTGTCATTAATTGCCATTAAATTTACACTTTCAACATGATTACCAATCATTTCTCCATATTCCAAAATGCTCATGCATCGTAAAGCCGATAGCGCTACGCAAAAAACGTACATATTAAGAAGAAAAAATATCATCATTTGCTAATGGTTTTCCTTTGCGAATACGGAGTGTGCAACAATCAACTCTACTCAACAACTTTACATCAACAACAACAAAAAATAATATAATCCTTAATGTAATTATATTTTGTGAGCCAATAAAAGGGCTCTAGACAAAAAATGAAAGCTCAAGGTTATAAAAACACATAAACTATATTTTTATGCATATGTGTGGGCCAAGTTTTTATAAATATTGTAAAATCCATTCAATAACTTCTTCAAGAAACCAAACTGGGGAAAATAAATTCAACAATGTACTTTTAATGTCATCTGTCATGTGTCTTCTTTTGTGTGTCCAAAAATATGCATTTTATTCTTCCAATGTTTATCTTCATAAGAATTGTGTGTGAGGTGTTTGTACTATAAATAAAATTACAATCACCTTTTCATCATGCCTAATGCAAAATTATGATATAAAGGTGAATGTGATGTAAATGCTTTGTATGTCTTTCCCTATAAAATTGCGATGACAAATGGACATCTATGCATTTTGAACAGGACTGTTTTTGCGACGACGTGCACATGCTGAGAACACAAAAGTTACGGCTTTATGGCCCGGTCCTTCGCGTCATCCTCACATTTTCCTTTCGCACATCCAATAAAAAGCTTACCTCAACAAAATTGCATAGTTCATATACTGTTGCACCTGTGCCTTATGGCATCCACGAAGTTATTGTTAATAATCTCATACTTCTGTATACTATTTTTATTTATGTGAATACATCCCCGTTCGATCATTTCGTTTTCCAATATTATTATTATTTATATTTTGCAAAAAAAGATGCTGAATTGATATGGTATGAAAAACCCCACAAATTTTTGCTGCATGTGTGTGATGTGTGTAATACTTTTTTTCCTGAGTCATTTTGCTAGTAATTTATAAGTTGGCCCACTCCAATTTATTTGTTTTGCTACGTAGTCATAATTCCTTTTTCACCACCCGCAAGAGAGTCGCGCGGACGTCTCGGCTTTATTGTGTCGCTTTGATGCATGGAGGGCAAACCCGCTTTGTTCAAGTGACACGCAAGCTTTTGCACAACTTTTTTAATAGACTTCTCACTTGAGCCCTTTTCAACCGAAAGAAGAACCTAAAGGCTTGAAAAGTTGTTATTACCGAAATGATACAGGAGGGTCGAGGACAACGCTGCTGGGACAAGTCGCACAACACTTTCTCATTACACCAATTCAATTTATTCTCATACCAAAATAAACAACAATGTGCTGATGTACACAATGTGTCATCAGTGTCATGGGAGTGTGGATTAGTTTTTGAAACGTAACACGCTACAAAGCATCACATTTTTGTGCCAGAGTTTCATGCTAAGACGTTATAAGTTATAAGAAAACCGCAAAACCATTATATGCATTCCTGTTATAATCAAATGGGAGTGTAATATTGATTGGATATGGAAAAAATGAAAACGAATTCCGATTTTTTTCTTCTTCATGAAATTGGATTGTACGAATTTAATGATTTTTACCATGATTGACGGTAGGCCGTAGGAGGTGGAAAGAATTGGACCACCACTACAGAAGACGGTCGATGATGCAAAACGGAGGAAGAAATCATTTTTCCAAGTAATCAACGGTGTCGGACTGGAGCTTAGGTGTGATTTAGCGGTGAACAGGAAGGAAATGACGATGTATGCATATTTTTCCCACACAGACGTCCTTAATGGCCTCGTCCTAATGAGAAGAATTTGGTTAATGTTGTGTGCTCACTAGCTCACATGGTGCAAAAATGAAGCTAGCCAAAATTGCCCTGCAGGCGGTCCCTACATCTTCTAGTATTAAATGTGTTCACCTGCCTGAGTCGTCGTCGTCGTTTTTGTCCTTGGGATTATTCCTTTTCCTGCTTTCTGTTGTTTTTATCCGGAAGCAAAACACCCTGCAATATACTAAATTACTACCAGTAGCTTGCTGTTTTATAGTGTAATCTAACCCAACTTTACAAAATGACTTGTTTTTTGTCCTAAGTTTTCATCTCTCAGTTTTGTTCATCTTGTGCTAAACATGCAATCCAAAAACTTTTGATTTTGAAGGAAAAGGTATAGAAGAGGTACGAAAGGCATTTTCGAAACAACTAAAAAAATCATTCATTTTGATTAAGGCGAAGAATTTATTTACTACAGGAAAAACTTCGTTTGCCCATTTTCGATTAACTGAGTATATTCACGTCCGGGCTCAATCTATTGTATTGTGTCGAAAATGTCGCAAAAGTATAACGTAAAGTTACACATAAGCGGATTTTTGTGCAAGCCACAAGGAGGATTGCAAACTTTTATGTGCTCATGCCATGCAGGACTACTCGCATGTTCTTAAGCCATCATCATTGGAATTGTGGAGAGTGCGCCTTAAATTCAGTGAGCTGTCGAGAATTCGAGAACAAAGACTTGGACAAAAAGACCACTTGGTATTATTTCTTCAAAAAAGGGAGGACATTTTGAGCGGCATGTGTCATGAAAATCACTTTGAATCCCTTTTTGCGGATAGAATAAAAGAACCCTGTGTGCGGCAAAGGGAGACAGAAGATTAAAGGTCGTGCAGAATCGGAGCAATGGATAGTTGAGTGAATCGAGCTCTCTGCTCATACGATCTTTTCTTTCTTTTGTTCGTGTGAGTACACCTTCGCATGGACCTTTATATAAAATTTGCGGATTGACTGGGTTTCGCATGTAGGTACAGGCACAGATGGCTATTATACGACTTTCATGGATGTTCTATAGTAGTAAAAGTATAATACGATAAAAATATATGATATTATTACTAGTACGTGTGTGAAATGTAAAGGTGTGGGAAACTTTACGGGTAAAAGGAAGTTGAATGAAGGTGGGAAGCGTTGGAAAGAAGATATCGGGATGAAAGTGACATACATGACACAGAGGATGGATGTTCAGACCCAGGTAGGATGGGGCCAGATCATTTATTACGAGAAAGACTCGCTTTCGCTGCTCTCGCATCGCACACGGACGAAAGAATTTCGTCAAAGTGCAACGAGACGAAAATAGCTTGGTCTTAGCTAATACTAAAAAGGAAAAAGAGCCACCGATGAGCGCCGAGGAAGACCGAATTTCTTCTATACTCCAAATGCATATGGACTGGATGAGGAGAGATAATGCTGGACGCGTTGACGGTGCGGAGATGTCCCAACTCGAACTCACAACATTCGCGCACACACCTCTAGATTTTGGGTAGGAAAGAGTATAAGGAAAAGAAGGAAGCTGAAACGAAAAAGAGCATTGCTGGGGATCCTTTTCCATTATTCAAAGAAAGAATATCACTAGGAAACATGCCAACGGGGAGATGTTCGAATGATGCTATGGGCAAAAAATTCCGTGTTTCACAGGTATTCATCTTACCTCAACGAAGGAGCAGGGCTCATAGTCTAACCTTATCTGTCGGTTTACACGCTTTCAATTGCCACAAATCTGTGACAAGACAAACGGGCGACTTTCCTCGGGAATCCCACGAAAGATTATTGAATCTGAGTGAGAAAGTGTACTGGAGAGCCTTTATCACGAACAAGAGTTCAAAATGGGACGTGTGTAAAACGTAAACCTTCGTGAAGCATTTTTCTCATCTGCTCTGTCGACTGCAAACGGCATTACTTTCAAAAGTGTTGGAGTTGGAACATTTTGGTAGTCTGCTGGACGTGAAGGAACGTCGTGGTCCTTGCCTCAGAATGCTAACGAGCAAATGGAGAAGCAAGCAAAAGAGCCAAGAATCGAAATGCCTTTGCAAAACAAGATGACTCGTGCTCGGTGCTACATGGATGAGTCTTGGCCAAGATCTTTTTACGGGACGACGAATTGAATCAGTGCCGCATACAAATGGGCAGTTGCAAAAAGAGACATGTCCATGAAACAGGAAGGAAAAGGGTTACAAAGGAGAAGTCCAGCAGACACTCGTTTGAACCTGTTTGATAGGCACGCTCTCCCTGCCCGCTACTAGTTTATCCGCATAGAATTTATTAGGGCAACAGATCAAAAAGCAAAGTTGGACATCAAGGAAGTCCATTTCTAGCTTCTGCTGTGCCTTAGTTACCTTCACATAGCATCGTCAGTTAAGATCTTAGGCTAATGTCCGGCGATAACCAAAACCTAACCAACTTTGGATGCGATATTGCGAAACTTTTGATTCCTTACAGGTCAAGCGTACGTTTGAGAATTTTGGTCTTGGTGTCAGTGCTGTGTGGCGTGTTCCATTTTCATCGTTTTCTCGTGTTCCTCTTACTCTTCCTTGTCATTTTGGAAAGTGTGTATCAGATGCTGGGCCACAAGTGACTGTGAGTGTGAAGAGAGTAAGGAGGGTGTACAAATATCACAAGGCGAGCCCACAGCGACTCCGTAGCAGAGCTACTGTGACTGAATCCCAGGAAGGGTATTCCCCCCACCTAAATCGATCCGAATCCGGGATAGGGTAGTAGAAGGCAGTAGTGTTGGTTGGCGGACAAGGGAGTAGTGTAGTTTAGAGTGCAGGAAGAACGGAGAGAGTAGCACACATGAGACAGAGTGAGAGATTCTCAACGGTTTCGCGTGTATACGTACGTGAAGACGGAGAGATGCACAGGCCTTCCTTTGCTAGGAAACACGATTCGATTTGCCAACAGAGAGAAAGTCTGCTTCTTTCTCTAACAGAATTCAGAGTCAGTGTTCGGGTGCGACTCTCTCAGTCTGCATCAGTCTTTCCCACCGAAAGTCTACTCTCTCAAGTGGAACAGCCGAGTTCCTCTTTTTTTCTCTCTCTTTCTCTCTCTTGCTCTCCTTTTCACTTGTGTATTTTCTCTCTTCTTCAATGTGAACGTCCAAAAACTTCCATCTTTGATTTCAACTTCCAGTCTTTTTATTCCTGGCTCCTGACCATTGTCCATTGAGACACTTGTCACTTTTTCAACAGAGAGCGGAGTGCAAACACCGTTCTCTCATTGTTCACCGTCCTACGTGTGCAGTGAGTAAAAAGGGGGAAAAGTCCGATCAATCAGACTGTTTGTTGACAAATATACAAAAGCTCATGCTTGCATGTGAGTGCGCGAGGGCCACATACGTGCTCAACCCGCCGGCGTACACTGTCACACATTAATACTAGACTTTATTCTTATATTGTTATTGTTCTCCGAATATTTTCATCAGTATTCATAAGTTTTTCTTAACGTTTCACGACACGTTACCAAATGGTCACACGATAAATGAAATCGTGATCGGGATCACGTTGTTCCTTGTACTCATGTGAACATGTGACCCTCGTGGGTCTCGAGTGTCGACGGCTACGGCGAACCGCTTCTCTTACTACTAGCTGTGACTGTTTTTTGCGACACGTGTGTCTGCGTTTGTTTACTACTGTGATTTCAACTGTAGTTTACGTAGGGTCACGAATGTGATATGAGTTGACAACAAGTTCTATTTTCTGCTTCCGATTGATCCTGTCTCGTCACAAGCAAATATGAAGAACCAGAAGGACGGTCACTCATCAGGTTTCCTTGGCTCACGTGGTCCCAAGTCCAAGTCCCCTCATGTCCTTCCTCGATCCTTCGTCCCGTCCCTATACTTTTTCGTTGCCATCTTCACTTTTACCCTTGCCATTTTGTTCAACCGGGTGTCTCTCACTCAAGCTCTTCAAGGTAATGCTTTTATTTAATTACGCTCTATATACTCTCCTAACGTGATTTTGTTTTCCATCCTATCTGGTCCAATTTCCAAGACTGTGTTTTAGCACTATATATAGCATTTCATATACTCTCAACAACTAGGGAATTGAAGCGCTTTACCTAGATTTAGTCTAGGGATAGTCTACTGGGAACACTGATAAACGTGAAACTTAAATTGATTACAGATACGGACTACGTTCTGGATGATAGTTACCTCAACATCGACCGCGGTAAGTTGCCTTTTTGACACAATACCTCACTTTTACTCACAAGCACAGTCAGTATTATTACATGTTCGTATTCGTATACTGCGATTGCGAACATTTCGAGAAGCGGGGAAAGTGGTCAATTAGTCTTAATAGAGAGAGCACTGTCTTCTGTCTCTTTCCGCGTGTCAGTTGCTAATTACTCCTCATTTCCTGGCGTTCCGCCCGTCTCATCTAGAAAATTGACGAGCTCTGGTCTACTTTGGCAGTCCACTCATAATTAACATGTACTGTGTTCTGAAGCCGTACGCAACGCAAACGCACCACTACATTGCATAGAAAAGCAGAGCATCTTGAATCTTGCGTCTTGATTGACTAGCTTTTCCACTGTCACATTCAGCAATCAATGGCGCGTAAAGAAACTGAAAGGAACCCTAAGAAGTTTGAGAAGACATCATTCGTATATAGTGAGCTTTTGCTTCTTTTTTTTCTTTGCATCGAGATGGAGACAGAGAGTTATGGAGTCTATCGTCGTATTTTCCACGACTCCAAGCCATTCCATTGTCACGGACTGGTTCGTTTGCCAAAGGAGAGTCGGATAGTTGACACCTTGCCATTAGCTTCCGTTTCGAAAAAAAACATCTGCCCCCTTCGACCCTACGTACTCTCTCACCCATACCCACGAGAGCCCGACGGTCCCATCAATTTTCCAATACCAACCTGTAATGATCCTCCCAACCTCTTGGCTCTTCTTGGTTGTACAACCAAAATGGCACATTTGCAGTGTTCCGCACGTTTCATTGCACATATTTCTATGGCCTATTGCCTTTTCGTCCAGAGTCATTTGGAACTATTTTTGACTCGTTTCCTATTAGTTCCATGTTCCTAAAACCAGCTGTCGTGCAGAGACAACGAAGGAAATTGTTCCATTCGCATTCGTATTATTGTCTCTGTTTGTCTTGTGTTTGTGTGTTAAACCAAAAGCAAAGCACAGGAAAAGCTGTAGCAAAGAACGAAACAGAGTAAAGTACAACAGGATGAGCATTGAGGAGAGAAGTGTAAATGTGAACTCTTCAACGTATTACGACTACAGTGAAATGAAAGCTAGAAGATGAGACGTGCAGACTTGCACATTCTGACTCCCACGTGCTGCTCTGGCAGCAATGAGGATGATGTGCGAAAACATGTTGAGGATGAGGTTATCGTTTTGTCAGCTCTCCGAGAGTCGGAGAGAGGTGAACATGGTGGAATCATAGTTCGATCAAAGAACAAAAAGACTCTGGGATAAATGTGCAAGCCGTCAAGATGCGATTAAACGACAGCAACTTGGTCAATTGGAGCAGTTTTGCTATGTCTCATTGGTACAATGGTTCAAGTTATACTAGTGTTTTGCTCTGGCGCCATACGCGATTCACAAGAGGCGGACTTAACTTTGTTTCTAAAGATTTCATCGACAATCCGATTTACACTCTCCCACAATCCGCTAACTTTTCCCTCTGTAAAAAGTTTACCTGAGAACTACTATTTGGCCTCTGTGTCCAAAGTCCGAATCTAAAGTCAGAGTCACAAGCCTAAAAGACACTCTATCGTTTCTAACAATCACAAAAACCAGTTCATGAACTGCGCTGGAAAGTAGGGAGTAGGAACATTACAAGATTGAAGGAATCATCTCACTGAAACAGTAGTTTGCTACAAGCTCTACCACTACCATTTTGGAATAAATTCGTTCAAATAAAAGTTTATTCGTTTTCCTTTTTCGTACTATTGAAATAATTAGTTACATACATTCAAGGGTCGAGGTTCCAACTTCCAATTCCGACTGTGGCATGAAAGTGAAGTGCCAATGACACACAAAGATAAAAACGGCTGCATGAGTCTTGCTTTGATAGATGGTAACATCAGATATAATACTGATATTGCACTACAACTACAAGGTAAAACGGAAAGCATTAAGATTATTGGAATTGCGAGTATCGTCAAAACACTCCAAATTCAATTCAGGGATGAGATCAGGGATATAATTAGGTAAAGTATTTATAATACCCATAGTCACAACACCCAGAACGCGTTTTTAAAATGTTTAAGAGATTAATAAAGCACACTGATTAAATTGGTTGTAAAAAGTAACTAAACTTATAACTCATTAGAAAACCCGCTATCAGCTTTATCACATTGATATCCCAATTGATATCAATTGTTGCACATGCAAAGTTTCAAGCGTTTACAATCACGGCGTATATAAGTACAGTTCTTCCTCAGTCATCAACCACCCGCACCCGAAAGGATGCAAGTTAGCCATTCCTTTTTAAGAATCCCAAGAGCCTTTCATGAACAGAGTTCCAGCATAGTAAGCGACATCAAAGATTGAGAGAACAAGGCCACTGAAACTCCTGGACGCCTACAATTCTAGAATAAATTCGTTTCTCCAACTTAATGCCTGACAATGCGTTCTTCGTGGAAAGAAGAAAGAAAAAAGACAATTTGTTAGCAATTAGACTAACAAATGGAGGTGTAATATATTGCTTTGATTGGGCGATTGGGTGGAGTGCGAAACTTTTTGTACTGAAGGAGACACGATCTGTAATTATTCATATATTCAAAGGGAAGAAATATGCTACAAGAGAAAGGAAGGACGTTTGAAATAGATAAGACACAAAAATCCTCAGAGAAAAAAGTCAATTCGTACTATATGTAGTATAGTATTGTGTACAGAAAGTGCAGTTTTACCCAAGAAAACCACTGTGCTGGATTTCCTAGCTTAGCACCATAGGACAGTCTACTTGGTAAAGTCTTACAAATTTCGGAGAGGAAATCTCAGAGGCAATCCATCAGATGGAATGACAATGGGTAAACTTTTGGGGAAAGGTGTGACCCTTCATGCAAATGTGACTTTTCTCTTGTTCCCGGGGGCTCATTGCGAATTCCTAATAGTCATTCGAAGGTTTTTGCAAAAAAAAAGAAGAGAACGAAGGAAATGGAAAGAAATATTATAAAAAATGGAAAAAATAGTCCAAGGAATGTACACACAGAGACAGATAGATAAATCGGCGAGAATGAGAGCACCTCATAAAGGAATCGTGGAGTATGGTAGTTGAATCCTTTTAGACTGAGAGGAATGCCGAATGGAGAAAATACTATGAGTACTGTACAATATAGTGCAACTCTTTGGGAAATTCGTGTTTTTGGAGAGAAAGTCGTGAAAAAGGAGTCAGTCGATATGGCATACCTGAACTCGTTCCTTATTTCCTCAAAGCCTGGAGGCGAGTACGAGTTCGTGAAGGAATTTCTTTGGGATTTCTTTATCGCATCAGGGAAAAAGGTACCAAAAAAAGAAGGGAAAGGAGACGGTGCAGTGGATAAATAAAGCTTGAACGTATAGTACACACAGAAGCTGCGAGCAGACGTCTCCTTTGTGCCAATTATCGATTATTGACTCACGTGTGAGAGAGGCAGTTGCTCAAAGCTACCCAAAGTAATTGACTCATGCATTATGTGCCGGTAGACTTGATTCCACAAAGAATTCAAATCGAACGATTAAGCGATTTTTTCTCATGGTAAACTGGCAGACTGCCGTATAACAACTCTAAGTCTTTTTTCCATTCTTATCCAATGGAAAAAAATAATTTAGAGCATTTTTTGTGAACTGTTGCTGGCAGCCGTGAAGAAAAGGTGACGTGACTACTTTAGCTATTCGTTTCATTGTTGCTAATATAAAAAACGGATAGAACATAGACAAAGGATATAACGCGCGAAGTTATATATAAAAGTCAAGTAGCTAGTCAACAGGGTAAAATCTTCTCGTCGTTTTCGTTCTCGTTTTCCTTCCCGACTTCGTTTTTCGTCGACAATGCAAAGTGGAGATCGAGTGAGTCTCTCCAAAAAACGACTCAGAAAACTTTTTGTGTCTTGTGTGCGTCTGCAATCGTTTGATGCTGAAAAGAATTGTGTAAGGAGGAAATTTGCATAAAAATTGGCACATTCCTTCCATGAATCATTCATGTAGATTTTCTTTCTCTCACTCGGTCTTCGTGTCGCGGTTCAAATCACAATGGAGGAACTGTCAAGGCCAGAGGAACTGAGTTTTTGGTCCCTTCGAGTGGCTTCATGGCGTTTTGATATGCGGCTCAAGTTTACCTAACGCGCCACAGCATTTGGTGGTCGACTTGTCATTCAAGCCAGTCGAGAGATGTGTCACTCGGTGTCATAAAGATACATAGAGCTCAACTTTAAATAAGACTATGAGCCACGGGACGTGAACTGCTTCCACAAAGTCCCGAAGGTTAATTTCCTCCACGCACTCGCTCTGTCTTTTCTCGGATTCCAGTCTGGAACGGAGGAAGCAGCAGGAGCCAACATGGAAAAGAACAGGAAAGATCCAGAGAGAATCCGCAATGGAATACATCTTGCGTTCTTGAGTGGAGCAATGAAAAAGAGTCGTAGAATTGGTAGAATACTCGTGTATAGTACAGGAGTTGTGTTCTGGCTTATGTTTTAGCACTCGGCCATAAATACCAACAAAACAAAAAGGGGAAAGGTGCTTTTTTCGTATATGGTTTTGAATGTCGTTTCTTTCAGCGAGTTGATCTGTATTTCAAGCAGGAGAAGTGTACTTGGTTATAGGATTCCAGGATTCTTCCTCTTTCCCCTCGTTTACGTCGTTCGTGCGCAAAAAATGCAAAATGCACAAAACGGCTAAACAAAACATAGAGTTTGTCATTCCGCTGTCGGATTGAAAACAATCGACAAGGAAAGAGGCTGCAATGCGACATTTTTTACCGTTCTCCGCCCACCCCGTCAACCTAATCTATTGGAAACAATGTGATTGAAATGTGCAAGTTTGCAGTCCTTTGAGGTGCATCCATCCCTCTTGTTTTCCCTTGTCTTGTCATTACCTATGCAAATGTGACCGACATGGCTTTCCAACGATTTATGTACACTCTTCACTCGCCGGCCGTGGGTTTCGAGTTGTCGACCTTTTAATACCCGCATGTGCCTCCACCATCTTACTAAGTGGTAGTACCTTCAAAATACAATGCTTCTATCCAAGTTGAGTATTCATAGGAAAAGAAAGTAAAGTTGACGATGCTGCGTGGTCTTTTGAAAGTCAAAGAAATAGAAAACGAAACCTTTCCAGGAGCGGACGACAGATTGCCTCTGCATACAAGAACACTCGAGGGAGTCAAACAAGAGGCAAATGTGACTAGGTCGACACAGTTCCCAGCTACCGCTACCGTAGGACGACACGGAGGGCTTGTGTATCTGACAAATATTCAAGGCGGATGGATTTACGAGTTCTTTGAGCATTGCACATTCTCCTTTTGAACTTTACCAGAGTCACACAAGACTGGACTAGGCAACTAGAAAACTTGATGTGATCTGAAATAGCACACACATGTGGCTATATCTTTCACCTAGCAAACCACAAGTGACGTTCCGACGTCCGTCGTCTGTGGTCTTGGCGAAAAAAATTCATTTTAATTCCAACCTACGCAAACTGAGTTGTGAAGTTGTGACGTGCAAAACCAACTTTCACCGAAAAAAGGACAACTGAAATACACATTTTTGCAACTAAGAGTTGAAATAAAAAGCATAAAATCTCTGGAGGCTAGAAATAGAAAAATAGAAATGCTGGACCTACTATGGAACTATACTACATAATGTTAGCAGCTGTGTGACTTAAAGTCTACTATTAAGGTCGACCACATCTTTCGCTGATTCTTGAGAAGAGGCTTGATTCAACCGTCACCAACGCATGCCTTTTTGGCACAAAGGAAGCAGACGGCCAGAAAAATGACTCGGCGTCAACCCTTCATCATTTATCACTCGCCAAACAACACTCTTTCGATTTCCAGAGAGATCACGAGCACAAGGATTTCTTTTTTTTCTCACAATGTGCTACACTCTAGCAACTCGTAAAGCATGCGAGCTTGAGCGTCTCTTTGGCTTGGGTTATGGTAGTGTGTACTGCTCCATGGAAGAAATCGCAGATGCGGAATTTATTAGATAACACTTTTTTAGTTCGACTCCTCCGCACGGATACTCGTTCACAACAATCCGCGATGCAAATTGAGAGAAGCACTGAGTGAGTGAAATGCTATGAGCGAAAGTCGAAACGGAAATCATTCGCTTTGAGTGGGAGCTGGAGTTTGGGCACGCGGCTCTCCGGAAATTGAATTTAGCATCAGTGGCTAGGCTACTGAGCCGTCTCCTCGACGTACGACGACAGGAAGAAGAAACGGGGAAAAGATAAAGACGTTAAATTCACGTGCGTTTGTGTATTTTATGCGTGGGTACTTTCTTGTCATTGTCGTCCCGTATCTGTACAATGTACACCTAAGGAAGTTGTACAATGTAATGTGTATGTTTAGGTTTGCATTGGTCATTGATAGAGTCTCCCGCGAGTTGCGTTTTATGATGGTCCTGACACCGCAAGCCTTGTAAATATGTAATGGGATGGACATTGAGTATGCAGGCACGCATATGTGTGTCCACATGGGTTGTTGAGCCATCAATTTTGCACAGTCCATTATGGATATTCTTTGCCTAGTGAGAACTTGCTTTGGGTCAAATCTTTTGTTCGACACCGAAAAGAAATTGGTCCATGGAGAACAAGCCGACATCGTAAATCAAGTGGAATGGCCTTTACCAATACAATGTTTGTGTTCCCCTGGCGTCTCTGTCTGTATTTTGCTTCTCCGGACCATTCACACCGCCAAATACAGATTTTCTTGGCCAAATGCCCAAACAATACTTTCCTAACATTTATTTAACTGTTTCAATTTTGGTTTACAAAAGCGCAATAAACTTCCCATACATTTGACAAATCTTTTTGTATTTGCATGACGTGTGAAGATGTGAAGATGTGAAGAATGAAACAAATTAGATTATACATGACAGCTTTTCTTAAAACACCATGACACCTTTTCTTTATGAGTAGGTCAGTTGAACAAAGGAAAGGAACAAGAGACGATTTTTTTGGTATTTCACAAATAAAAGTACTTCCATAAAGTTGTTTTAGACATTTGCTGCTTTACTTGAACTGCACTTAATTTAAAGTTTTCCATGAAGACACTGGCGGAATTGTCTCAAAGTGTGCTTTTGCCAAGTTTTCGCTTACAATTGGTTGAAGTGTCTTCAAGATGTAAGTAATTGGAAAGAGTTGACAAGACTCAAGAGACAAATTGTGACAAACTCTATGGCTCATTTAGTGACGATATGGTCACTGTCGACGACGAAAGACATTCAAATTATTCATCAGAGTAAGCAAAAGATTCTTGGGAAAAGTGCTGGGCGGACGGGTGTGTTTCAGCATCTAATGAGTACATTAACCACACGACACAATGGAGAAAAGGAAACAGAACACTTCAAAATGAATAGTGCATGCTTCCATTTCATATCATGAATTCACAATCTCTTCTTCACTCCTGTCTTTCCCAATATTCTCTTTGACTTTGTCAGAAACAGACAAGGGAAACTTACCAATTCAATTGGACATGACATGGAATACCTTCCTCTACACGTGACACGATGTTGTCTTTGAAATTCAACGTTTCTTCACAATTCCACACAGCCGTTGTCATTTGTCTTTTTTCCTCTTTCTGCTTTCTCATTTCCAGCTTTCATCCCACAAAACTTCCTTTTTTTGTTTTTATACTTTTTATCACAAGTTTATCACAAGACTTGTAACGGCATAGCGTACGTACTGTACAATATCTATATGTTATACCGAAATTAATGTGCACGAATCGTGTCATTCGAGTTGCACGAACTGATTTCTGAATTATCACAGACCGCTTTCTCCTCATGTGTTAGAACTATTACAAAACGCGACTTGTTCTATGCTTTAACAAAATTGTTCATTTTTATTTTTGATGATTTTTTCAGGTGAAGTTGAGCGGCTTCTCCGTGAGTACCCAGCCAATCAAGAGATGGTACGAAGCATTGGAACACAGTATTACCAAATTGTGAATGTGATGCAAGTTCGTCATCATCGGTACTTTGGGTTGTCAACGCGTGAAGGAACGAGTAAAGGTCCGCGCTCTCAAACTCAGGGAATGCAAGCCATGCAGCAATCAAGGGTAAGCGTAATGTAATGGTATATTATTAAATTAAGATTAGAAGGTGTCTGCGTAGTGTCTGGCGTGTGGCAATTTCATTTGAGAAGCGCTTTATAATTTATAATAGTGTAACTTACAAGCTGGCTATAACTGACATCTTGCTCGTTCTATTATTTTGAAGTTTTTTATGTATAAAATGAAAGAGCGAGTGTCGGTAAGTATACGACTTACTTATTAGAAGCTGAGACGACATTTATGTACTCAGGAGTGAAAGTTGGAGAAAGTCATGAGAAAAGAAAAGAAGAAAGTGCACGCCTGTCATGTTTGGTAAAGTTTGGAGAGCCTTGAGGTGGCAAGGTAGATAATGGAATCATACGTGAGGGAAAGTAAAAGAGTGGGGAAGTTGAGTAAAAGCCGCCGGTGACAGGAATTATGACTTGACACATCGACCTGTCATGTCCCTCCAGTAAGGTAGACTCTGTCGCCTTGGCACGGAAGCTACGAAGCTCATTGACTCCAAAGACACGGAAATGGTCTTAATCCCGTGAGCTGTCTTGACTTAAAGGGCTCCACCATCCGCTTTGCATCCATCAACCATCAAATCCCTTCCGCCACGTCCTAAAATGTCCCTAGAGTTTTGTACTCTCCCTTTAAACTTCTTGGCTTCATTTCCCACACGTTCCTAATTCATTTTGACGTGAATCCAAAAGGCTTCAACGAATTCTAATCCCAACATAAAAATTGGTTTAGCTCTGCTTTGCCATCGTACTTCCTTTGCTGATTTCTATACGCCTGATGCTTTCTCTTTCATTTCCCACCTGTTTCTAATCCCAATTTTATTAATAAAACTCAATTCCAATTACGCGTAACGATACAACCGTAACTCTCCTATTATTAAGAACGTACATATTCTACGTAGTAAGTTTTATATTTACCTTTCATCGAATTAGTGGAGCAAGTGAGAGCGATAAGACATTTCGACAAAACGACATCCTTTTTCCATAATAGGATCATTGAGAAGAAGTAAAATTATTTTATTTCATTTGTACGGAGGAATGAGTCGGCCGTAATGATTTCCTTTTCCTGTTTAGCGGGAATTGAGATTGCTCTACATTCTGGAAACGGATACAAAATTAAGAAGGAGAAAAGCAAGTTACTGAAGTAGATGAGAAAACACAGGAAATCTGACTAAGCAGACGGAAAATGAGCTTAAGGAGAAAAACAGGAGTCGGCCATTTTAGAAAGAGACTTTTCCAGATCTGGCGAATTCCCAAAGGAATCAGAAAAGTTTATTTATTCAGCGGGAGAGGACGGGGAGATTAAAGGAACTCATCATCCCATTGCCTCACCGGACTCAACGGAGCGTATTTTGTGCCCTGCTCTTCTCAGTGCGCTTCAACACCTCTCAATGTGTCACTCCAAGTCGTTACACTTTCCCGAAACACTGAAAGGATTTTGAAAGCGCTTTCACTCCCTCGTGCTTTCCTTCATATATAAAAGCAGCATTGAATTGCTTTAGTTTGCTTTGCTTAAGTTCTGTTTTTGAAATAGCGAGAATGCCTGTTCTCTTTTATTTCCGTTCTTGTCTATTCAAAACGGTGCAATCTTTTGTCACTCTCGTACCCTAGGCGGGGAAGAGACACATTTCTCTCGCTTTACCTGATGAAAAGCATTCAAGGATTTGAAAATTGTGCGGCTACGAGGCGTCGACCGAAAAATGTCTCACTGCCTTACTGAAGAATTGACAAAGTTTACCTGAAAGAGTCATTTTGAATGAGAAAGACAGCGAGGCATTCAGGCATTAATCCTTTTTCATGGTAGACCAAACGGCTTGTACACCGACGGCTTGACATTATAATGGGCATCCAAATTGAAACCAAGCCACCAAGTCCGAATGGCTTTTCCCATGGACACGAAAGCCATCCAATGATTTCATTAGAGCATTAGAGCACTTTCCACTATTTCCCTCCATTCAACCTTGATTTACTCTTATGCCCGACAGTTCATTGTTTTCTCGTTTTAATGCTCAGGAGCCGCAGTTGCTCCTGTCGCCATTTGTGTCCTACGTTCTTTAAACTTCATGCTTTCCATGGACTCATATGGACCTCAGCAAGAATGCCGTAGATTACACTTTATACACTCGGGTTTAGGAAAGATGACGTCAACATGTGTGTTAGCGTTATTTGCTCTATTTTGGCTTACTGTCGACTGTCGACTGTGTACATACGAACAAAAAAATTTGCATTCTTTTGAACTCATCGTGAAGTCGTTGTACGCAACAACAAAAAAAGATATTAAGTCACAAGTACAGTTGTTTACAATAAAATTGTAAACGGAACCGCCCAGTGTGTTTAAAGGAAATGCTTGGATGGAATTTAATTAGGACTTTGAGGAAAACCAGGCATACCAAGTATCAAACGAAAGGGGAAAACTCAGCGGAAATCCTTTTTTAAATGCGCCAGAGCACTGAATCATAATAATGTATCATGCTACATAAATACTAGGCTAGTTTTTATTCATATAACGTAGACTTATTAAAATACGCACAAAAACAGTACTAATTACCTTGCTTTCACTATTACGAATTCTTCAGTGGTTTAATTAAGGAAAGCAATTAAGAACAAGAAAAACAACAAATCGGTATACACTGCATATTAACAAAAAAGAAGGTGAGAGTTGATGACGTGACCAGTCCTTTGTTAAGAGAAGATTGATTCAACTGCTATGCTGTGCTATGTCTCGTCATTTGCAAATCCCCCGTGGGGAAAAGCAACAGTTTCTCCCTTCCAGTTTCTCCAGAGAACACAAAGAAACCAAATTACATTCCTGCTAATTCGATATAATTTAGTTCTGCGTGACATTCCCTCTCGTCACTCTTCCCTTGCTCCTATTGTTTGAACACGCAGGTAAATGACTAATGATATTACAACTAGAGATGTCGAGATGTTTGTCTCTCTACTTAGCAAATGGGTATAAATAAAGAGGCAATGCCATTCATGGGAAATGTTGGAATACACTACACCGTTCCTGAGTCCTGTCCGTGTTTCATTCATGTTGTCTGTCTGAGTCTCTGTTGTTGTTTCTAATTAAAAAGCCCATTGTTTTGCTTGAAAATAGAAGCTTTGCTTTTGAAAAGCCACACTTCATCCCTTCCATTTTAATAGTGCTGTGCTGCAAAAAAAAGCTTAAAAGCCTTTGAAGGATGAAATGAGAAAAGAGAGAGAGAGAGAGTGAATCGAGGTCGGATTGAGATTGGAAATGAGAGTTTTGAGATAGAATAGATTCGTCGCCTTAAACCTAACTCTTGTACTCAACCTTGTTCAAACTGAGAGAGTCAGAGACAGACAAAACAGTGAATTCTACTCACGTTTACACAGAGAGAAGAGAGTGGCTTTTGCAAACGAGGTTAAGTGGTGACGGGAGAAATGCGATCTATAGAAGATCCCTTTTTCTCCTTTTCACTTTTGGCCGTCATCAACTTGCACATGACGAAGGACACAAGCAGGACAAAAACATTCTCCTATGCTTGCTTATCTTCATAATGAGATGTCAAAAGTAAAAGCTTTTTGGTGAAAATCACGAGATTTTGATAGTCTTGCTATGCTGGCTGGTTTCTGGAACTGTGACCAAACTAAAATACACTTTTGCCACCAACCCTTTCTAGTAGTTTATCGTGAAGCCAATTTATGATAATAATTTTCAGCCAACTGAGATTGCATTGGGAATCACGGAAGCGTGTTGTGTTGTTTGTGAAAACACAGGCGCCGTCTCTCACCCTCGTCGTTTTCCTCTCTTCACAGTCCAATTTAGCGCGTGCCATCATGCAATGTTCCTGGCAGGTTTATCAATATAGAGTTTTCTGAAGTATAATTGAAATTATGGCGTGTGACGAGTGCATTAGTACCATTTGGAGAGAATGAAAGGATTGTCAGTCAAAAGTGAAATTGGTTGGGAAGTGAAAGTAAAAATAAAAAAATGTACATGCAAGGCCTACAAGGGAAAATTCAGTGGAAGTAAAATGTTTGAGAAGCTTGCATTGTTGTAACTCTGTACAGTGTATTATACACAGTGTGATATATAATTGTAAGTGTTTTTGA
>JABASF010000755.1:0-32456 GCA_019776145.1 Harlomillsia oculata
TCACTTTGAGTAATGTCTATATTAATTTAATTAATGAGGAAACAAAAAATTCAAACATTTTAAAGCAATGGTATAAAAGTTTCAAACTATATTAAAATTAAGTTGCACTTTAAGAACTCAAGAGCAAAATTGTCAACAAAATTATAATCGAAAATGTTGGTACCGAGAAGACACACGCGATCAAATAGATGCAGATACCCAAATTAACGGGACGAAAAATACGGGTCTAAAGCTTGAAGTGCCCTAGTTAGTGGTATCCAATTGTCTGTAAAGTGTCGACGAAAAGGCATGAAAGATTATTACACAACGATGGGATATTCCAAAATTCAATGATCAGTTTCACATTTCTCGTCCTCATCGACTCATCCTTGAGAGTAAGAGTCTCTGCATCAGCGTCACCACATGTGGTTACTTTGGTCGACAAAATACACATTATTGACATTATACTTCCAGTATTGACTTTACTACTATACTATGAAAGAGAGGAGTGAAGGACAGACTTTGACTGTCGACAGCGGGTGGTCACCTTGATCTTCCGCTCAACCTCTCACGCCGAGTCTGAAACGACCATTCGTCGAAGATGGTGTTCTCTTTTGTGCCGTTCTCTTTTGACATTTTACAAAATCTATTTCATTCTTATCCCTTCTTCTTCACAATTCCAAATAATGCAAGTTCACATACGCAACAGCATATTTCCCAGCACACAACACCGTATAGTTTATCACAGGCCCATACACACAATTCATAAAGTGAGAGCTTTTATTGTGTGTATTGTATAGAGTTGGTTTTTGGGTTTTTAGTATAGTACGATAGTACCGGAAGCAAAAGTGTCATAAAAGGGAAAAGTCATCAAAACCATAGAAGTGAAATCATAAACCGTCGAGCACTTCAACCGAAAACGTCAAATCTCATTAGTTTTAAACGACACGGAGACTGTACGAATTAGAAACGCACATTGAGTCACCGGAAACGGAAGGAAAGGCAAAACCATTTACAATACACTATTTTACTCAATGAGTTTTTGGCACTCACCGCGTATGGAATGTGAAATTTTTGTACCAAGTCGAGTTCCAAAAACATTCGTATTGTAGCTTTGCAAGTGTCGCTGTCCGTCATGGTGAAATCGTTGAATTGGTAACTGTAAATTCAAAAAGAAAGATAAGAAGTTTCTGTTCCCTTATTTTTGTAGATTTAAGTTAGTTATTCTGTGGACACCTTAGGATTAAATTGGGTATTGTGATGCACAGTATGGGAAGATAAGGATTTGACTACGGAGAAAAGCAGGGAAAAGTGCGTCTCAGATTTCTAGTAGGAGAGAAAGGAGAAATGAGACACAATGGGTTGAATGAGTCGAAAAGCTGATTGGGACTCTGGGAGTTTGTAGTGAAATGTGATCTTTCCTCTTCTCTTCTCTTTAGTACTTTACGGCACTTGGTCCATTCACCAATTCACCGCACACAACACAACATCCCGTTCGCACACGCCTCACACAGAAGCAAAACAGAGAATTTTGGTCACATTTCATCTCACAATACAAGGTCAGCAGTCACCAACTCACAAGGCAGACTAATGCCAAATCTGCTGGTTGAGACTCCATAAAAACCACTGCTTTCTTCCCCTTTTCATAGGAAAACTTTATCCTTTCCACATCTGTTCTCGGATGCAACTCCAATTTTAGACTTCAGTTATGAAAAAAGGAAGGAAACAATTATGTTCCTCGTCTTTCTCTTTTTCTTTCTTTTTATTTTGTCAAAACAAGATGCAATACGATTCTGTTATTACTAGCTTAAAACGTTAAAACATGAGGAACAAGAAAATAAACAATGCAGAGGAATAACAAGGTGTCCCGAAAAATTTCGTGTCATTTAGTCACAGGTCATATATGGTTTTACTGAAAACGTAAATAATGTAAGTTACTGTAGAAAATGTTGTTAAATAATTTACCTATGCAAATTATAGTGAGTGGAAGAAGGAATGTCGTCCCGACGGAGACGCTCTGTGTCTTCTGGGCTCGCAGTTGCATGATATGATAAACAGTCCAGAGCCACGCTTTGTTTCGCCATTAATTTACCTAAATTAAAAAAAGTGAAAGGTAGAAAACAGCCAAATGCACATCGGTCCAAAATTATGAAAAATGGTTCACAGGATGAAAAACATGTACAGAATAACCAAAGGATGAACGCTACCATTCATTTCATAACTTCTAAAAAATTTGTATCATATTATTTTTATTACATAGGAAATGAAGAGCGGAACCACGCCCTTTTCCCAAAAAATAACGGAGGTTAGGAACGAAAGACTTGCAAGTTGTAACATACTGGAAACACTATATACTCTATAATATCATCATATATGAAACTATGGGGAACAACGATAGCAAGAGGAAAATTAAACGAGTCATAAAGCACTTATCCCCATGAAATGAATGGCTCGTCTCACATGTCATTCTGAGTTTGCCGTCTGTCAATTTCGTGTAAAGCTTACTCAGCCAAAAAAAGTAGAGCTGTAATGCTAAAAGTAAGCTAAAGACACGATCCCAGACTCTTTCCATTTAACGTTATACTGCTGAGGGAATAACTGTACTAGTAAAAATGATTTCTCCATGTGATAAACAGACTCAGCATTTTCCGTACTTTTCTTTAAGTATTTATCATTATGAACCTGAATTTGAAGAAGTCGATATTGAACAAAAACCACATTTTTGAAATTGTACAATTTAATTCATCCCGCGAGTCTCTCAGCGTCTTTTCCGAGTTCTCTATGTAACTGTTTATACCCGGGAATACACCTGAACACACCAAAACATTCCTTGGCATTTTCATAAAAGAATGAGGTCCAATAATAAATGTTGCTTCAGTTTTTGCGTCCCCTGTGGAGAACGCGTGGGATTTACGACAGGAAGGAAACCAAACGTAACCATTAACACACAGCACAGGCCTTTCATCCATGTCGTTGTCAACACTCAAAGTGTTGGGAAAGAATGAGAGAAAGTAAAGGCGAAAAAATTGAGTGACGATATGAAAATCTCATCACCATCCTGTCCTGTTTTTGTGACTTGGAAAATGTGAACGTAATCAAAAAAACCGGAACGTTTCAACTTTCAACAACAACGTCCAAATTTTTTATAGTTCTTTCGGTACATACTTATGAGACTTTACACTTTACTAGACTTTCTACTTTTACACATGCCGTGTCCGTATTACGACCTCATTTCAATTGTAATTTTCGGATTTTTATATTTATAGAATGGAGAGCGTGTAAGAGTAAAGCTCACACTTTTTTGTGATCTCGTTTCGAAAGTCGTATTCATTCTTTGGAATAGACGGCGTATATAAGAACGAATTTATGTAAAAGGTAAGTGCGCCTTTTGTGCTTATTTTGTGGACACTCTTTTTTTGAAAATGAATGACGTTCTGAAGGTGTCCCTTAGGAAAGATAAAAGACGGTTTTTAAGACCCCAAAAAATGTGGAGTACTATACACTATTTTATTCGACTCATGTTTCAGCCATGTACAATTTGCCTAGAAGGGAAACCCAATGAGAGACGCATTTACAAGACATGACACAGCGCAGCAGCCGAACAATAAAAAGAAATGTAGGATTTATGTGTACTTTCACATTCTCCGGGTAGCTTTTCCCTATTAAAGTCGGACATAGGACCGAAGTCAATTACCTTGCAATCGGAAACAAGTTCACAAGACGAATAACAACTAAGCTGAGGTTGACGTTTTACCCTTCTTCTTCCTCGTCATGACACAAGGAGACAACGACAACGAGTGACACTTTTCCCTTTTTTGCACAAGTAAGGTTCGTTACACGTCATATAAACGGCAAGTGCTCAAAAAAAGTCGATGAGACATTTCATTTTGATCACATCTGACACTATCAAACGGTTCCTTGCCCAAAAGTCACATAAAAAAAGTTCTAAAATTTTCAAATATAGAGTGTGTAAAAGGTACAAACGACTGCAATAGACGAGGAAAGGAGAGAAATGAGATTTCGGTGAAACTTACATGCCCCTTCGTAGAGTTGCGTATTGTGAATGCCAAGACCGCAGAAAATGGCGAAGGCTTCGAAAGTGTTGGCATCGCTGTCTGTGAACGGTTGGTTGTTCGCCTGTCGAAATGTATAGGAAAGGGAAAAAACACAATTCAGAGTCATTATTACAGCTATTAATTGGGCTGACCAGAGAAGAACGAGCTGTTCTCTCAGCGCTTAAAGGTAATTACGAACGTACTTTGTTAATTAGTTGAGCCACTCCGATAACTTGACGTTGTCCGTTGTAAATCGGCATGCACAAGATACTTTTCGGGAGAGATTTGTACCGTTCAGCGTCAGAAATTCGGACTAAATCCATACTTGTGTCCACTGACTCGGCGTACCATGAAATCGCATCTCCGATATTGAGAATCTATACGAATTCAAATCACAGGTCCTGCTCTATCAGTATCACACACACAATGTAACATTATAATACTCTCTACTCAAACAATCCTAATACCAAAAGCCTTGCTTTATAAGCATTTTCATCCGATTGTGCTACCATAATCTAATCATTGTTTACAATTTAATCCAGTCTTACTTACTTCACTATTTGTGGCAACATATTCAGCAATTTGAGTAAGAGGAGAATTTTGAATTTCAGCCGTGGAAGGTCGTCGCACTTCTTTTTCTGTTTCGTCTGACAGTTCAAATACTAGTTCAAAATGAACCCCCTGTAAAATATATTCTAATTTTTATACAATGTCTTATCTATTTTTAAAAATAATTCCCTTGAATTTTTAAAAACTACTATTCATTATCTAATTTCAAAATTTCCAATCTCATAATTCATGCCAGTGAGTAACATTATGGCTACACAAAATAAGCATTCTTTTGTACACATGACATGACACGATGAAATACCAATTACAACGGATCATGCAAACCAGGACAAACGTTTTGGCAAAAAGCACACGAAGCCAGTGAATGGAAATACACACCTTTTCCCGTAGAACTTCCCGCATTGTGACAGTCTTGCTCTGCAAAGCACAAGTGAGGTCAGAGGTCATCATTGTTGATTACTTACAATAATTACTCATTTATATACATGGGTGCAATATTTGGATACGACATCACTGGAAGTTTATAATTTCTTCCGTTGTTGGTTTCGAACAAAATGCAAAAAATTGAAATGGTAACGCACAGTGACTGGACGTGTGACCTTAGACGTGACACGTACTGTTTGCACGTTGTGTGTGGGTTGACAGAGTTGAAGGAGCAGGACGGAGTTGGAGTGAATAATATATTTAAATGTTAGAATTAATATAATAAGATTTGTTTGTGCTAATGCTTATATTGTGAAGTAAAGTGCTTTTTTATCCTTGTGTAAGTATTTTTTATGTAAATTGGACCATAAATCTTGGGTGGAAAAGTGTGGAAGTTCAAATGTCACGGACCAAGCGGGAAGCGAGTCCGGAGCCCATAATATAAGTCTGACTGACTCTTGAACGTTGTGACAGTCGTGGTTGAAAATGCATAAATATTCGTACGTGAGATTATTAAAGTCTACGTGGGGAAACCGTACATGAAGCTATTAGTATTTGTATCACACATGGAGCAAAAGTGGGGAAAGAAACACTTTTTTGACTATGGCAAGAATCTCCGCATACGAAATGAGAGAAGAGTGTATGTATAAGGCCGGCTCCTTCTTTCTCCGCTTGGTTTGTAGTACTTGAGGAATTTCTTGTGGGTTTAGTAGGTAACTGTAACAGGCCCAAGGCTGGAGAAAAAAAGTCAGAATAAGTAGCAGGCAAGTTTGGTGTAAGACTGTAGTGCTACCAGAAGTGACTAGTGACTGCATGCGAATTGCAATGCAGTCGAGTGCGATTTGAAACTAAAGAATGGAAAAAAGTCCAGAAGAAACCAAACGAGATCCAAAAAGTGTAGACAATGCAATAGGGAAAGAGAGAAGAAACGATATAATGTATAATCCTCACAGGGAGACGAGATGTAAAAGCACGCAGAGGAAAAGAAGTGAGAGAGAAAAAGCACTGGAAGGAGACTTGGAGAGAGTGAGAGAAAGCGTCAACCACGAAAACTATGGAAAAAGGAACGACGTACTTCAGATCGATAAATGTTGTAGAGTCCGACGGCTGTTCCCACTTTCACTCACTTTCTCTTCTTTTTCGTTCTCTGCTTCTTTGGCTTCTTCTACTGTTTCTCCCGGTTCTCTTATGGTTTTAAAGTTTTTTTGGTCACTTCTCTGTGTCTATCCTTCTTTCCCTTGTTCTAATGTTACAATAAGACAAAATGCCATTCTTGTCATTCTTTGAGAGTTTGACCATGACACACAGTTTCAGTTTCGGTTTTCACTCTGCTTGTTTCGAGAAAACACGTCGCTTTTGTTCCTAACTGATTATGACAATTCCGACTTGCATTTCCAATGGTCTCCTCTTATATATCTGCACTTCATCCGACATTTAAATAATAAGGGACAAGGTCTCAAAAAGGCAGGTCCCTTTTGACTATAATATGCTATATTTATATTACTACTATAGTACTTAACGTTAACGCTATAACTTTTCCATGTGCGTAGTATGTGTTTCTTGAGGCTTTTGGAAAACTTTGTCGTCTTAACCGACAACGTAGCAGTGATTTGTGACGCACTTCATGTAGACATTACTAACTTAAGTGGAATGCCATGGTTTTTGAGGCCAGAGTGTTTTCGCACCCCTTTTAAGAATAATAGTCACTGTGGATGGGGAAGAGGAAGAAAACTTTTTGGTACTTTCCCTTATACTGCCATTCAGACTCTCAAAGTTTATGCTATGAGGGAAAACGGGTAAAAGGGCCATGTCAAGTGTTTCACGACACTGACATTTTTCCATTTACACACAGTAGTCCTGATGTGTGTGCTTGATGCTAGGACAAAGCTGTGAACCTGGACTATTATGATCCTATGAACAGGAGTAATAAGGAAACTGCATTCTCCATTACATTCCTTGAGGAAGCAAAGATGGAAAAAGCTTGGAGTCGTTAAATGCTCTCAAGGAACAAGATGAAAATATCATAGGAAGATTATAGTTGAAACGCTGAAACGGAAGCAGTCACGCTATGCCTATATGATACCGTGCAAAATACCAAAAAGGAAATTGTCCCCATTGAAATCCTGTTTTTGAAGCTCACATTCCGACTTTGATCTTCTTTCTGCCACGCTATGGTGAGTACTACATAGATTAATAAAATACATTTCACACCGCCCAACTGCACTTCCTGGCATCTTTCAAATTTCTACTCCCAACCATTTGATATGTGAAAGCGACATTAGTGAACCTTCACTTTGTGCATTAAAGACACATAGTTCAAACCGCAAAATCTATGAGTCAGGCTTGTCTGAGTCCTTTTCACCGCACCTCTCCTCTCTCTCTCTCTTTTTGCTTTTTGCATCCTTAGCCTTCAGTCATAAGACGATGGGAATGATTGAGTTGTCTCTTTTTCACCAAAAGAGTAATCCGCTCAAACCTTATTTGTTGAGGTTGACGGCGTGTGCGTATTAATTATGCCGGTAATTCTATACATTAATTTGAGACTTACCAACTTTTCCAACTCGTCTTTGCCATCAAGGCAAAAAGATGCCATCATAAAAGCCTCATCAAAAAACATAATACAAGACAATGTTGCTCTTAATGTTCCTTGTTTTCCTTTCCACATTGTGAATTAATCCACTGTGACTCTTTCATAACATGACAACAAAAACGGCTGTCAAGAATTGCAATGCAAACCTCGTTTTCCTATACAGGCTGCAGGCTTTTGCTCTTTCTCAAGACAAAGGCTTTGGT
This sequence comes from Harlomillsia oculata, assembly GCA_019776145.1. NCBI lineage: Eukaryota > Metazoa > Arthropoda > Collembola > Entomobryomorpha > Oncopoduridae > Harlomillsia > Harlomillsia oculata. The sequence continues at coordinate 7,821 of JABASF010000755.1, forward strand.
TTCATATTAAATTTTGAAATGTGGATCTTCTTTTCGGAAGTATAAAAAATCACATCTCGTCTTTTCATAAGGCGTTTTTGCATTCGTTTTGGTATTAAATACTCGTAGGCGGGAAATAAAGAAGAAGGACAACGGCAAGCTTAAAGTCAGCAACACTGAAAACTGAGCCTGGAGAGAAAGAGGGAAAGTTTAGCTTATTTTTTATGCATCCTGTCATACATCATGCATCAGTTACGAAAGATCAAGCCATGAAATCCCTAGATCAACGCAAAATCTCACATGCTCCTTTCGTCTATGTAAAATTTACACCTGTGACTTTCCTTTGGTTTTCCGCGGTTTCGTGTTTTCAAGAGACCTTGGAACTTACAACTTAGGTGTGAGAAACTAAAAAAGCGAAAACTTGAGAACATATCTTCTACGTAGACAAGTTGAACAGATACAAATATTTAACATAGTTTGTCGTCTGCGCATTTTCCAACGTTTACTAATTAAATTAACAGGATTTCGCCTTTTAGATTGGAATTACCATCGCAAATTCCACTGCTAGGTATACGAAATGGTTAAGTTTTATAAGTCGTGGGATGACGTAAAAGAAGATTCAAGTACTAAAAAACCTGGAAAAGGAGGATCTGGAACGAGGACATCAAATTTGTGATTATCATATAAGACATGTTGACTTGAAGATAAATAAAAGGTGAAGAAAAGAAGAAAAAACATTTTAAAGAGAAAAAAAAGGTTTGAAAAACGTCGTCGTCACAAGGGAACGTTGAAAACAGAAATGAGGGAAGGAACATTTTACACGCCTTTTCGCCACGTGTAGACTTTGAAGAAACGGAAGATTCCTTGAGTCAACACATGCACAATTGTTTGAGCAGGATCCCCTTTGGAATGCACGGCACTTGAGCTTTTCTCTTCTCAAAATGGTATTCGAATAGAGAAAACTATAGAGAAAATGAATGGAAACTTTGGAAACGACAATGCGGGTTTGGGACTCGTATTAGTACGTTTTAGGATGAAGTTTCACTTGAAGTGAACTTGTCGCACGGACCACTTCTTCTTTCTCTTTGACTTTCCACACACACACATAACATACGTATACGTACAAAAAGGAGAAGAAAAGGACAAGTCGATTTGCCTTGTCGAGTGCACTTTATTCAGAAACCACTATCTCAACTTGGAAATTGGATAAAGGTTTCTCTATTCATTGTATAGTCAAGTTGTCCGTCGTCCTCATCATCTTTTACAACACCATTTCACCAAGATAGAATTTAAGTGTCAAAATTCGTTCTGTATGCTGTCAGAGTCATGTCGCCCCCAGTTTAAATGCGAGAAGATGAGACTTTCTACAAGGAGAAAGAAAAGGACAAAAGGCGAACCTAAACAGGACATGGAAAATTTAATATGCATTGCATGAATCGTATGAGGTGTGGAAATCTGCGCATTTGACATGATGACGACGATTTTAGGTCATCAGACCTCCAACGTACTTTCAAAACAAGAAGCCGTATAATTTTGGTGTTGTTGTGATTGTACTGGGAATTGGTATGTGATGTTTGTGATTTGTGTATGAAAAACAAATGAACAACAAGATTGTTTACATCATGAAACGTACCAAACATGTAATTTTCATTTCGTAGTTACAAAGTGCAAAGACGTACGTTATTGTACGAATTGTGATTGTGTGTTGATGTAACACATTTATATTAGGACAATGTGCTTTGTTCACAAGTGGAATAGTAACAAACAATGAGCCAAAAAAAATGCATGTGTCGCTGTCTTCGTCGCTTGTACGAAAACATCTAAAGTATGTCAAATTTGTATTACCTCTCTCCTCGACAGTGGTTTTCTTTCTCCTTGAAACATTGAAGGTCCTGTAGGCATGAGAATCTTCTCAATTTGGCTCTGCGGGTAATTGTAAAATGAGGCACTTTAAAATGTAACTGAATTACGTCATAGGTTTTTCAACACCTGGAATGAATGGGTAGTGCAAGTGAAAAGAAGGAGAGAGCATTGAAAACTGAACTTACAACTTCATACAAAGGAACATCGCGAAGGTAGACGAAACACCGCTCACACTTGAGCAGCTCTTGAGCCTCTTTCATGATTTTGGAAACGAGACGCTCCAAGTTGGTCTGCTCTTCAAAGATGCTTCGTGCCAAGTTGAGCAAGAGCTGTAGAAAAAAAAAGAAGAAAAGTTGAAATCCATGTGTCAGTCGTCCCCGTTTTGTGCTTCTCACAAGAAATTGAAATGTCAAGCGACATAGTGCATAATAAAAGGTAAAGTGGAAAGTACAACTTTTGCATCGAGTAGCATTAGCAAAGCAATAAAAATACTTGACCAAAATGCTCAAGCCTGCATAAAAGACAGCTTCCCGACCTTGAAACCTGAAGACTATACGTAAACTGCACAAAATTGCAACTGGATAAAACAGACATCTGAAAAATAAAAATAAGGACATTTTCGTGGAATTTTTTGATCGTGATCACATTTGTTATGCTTTTTCGGACTTTGTTGAGACGAATGTTTTTTTTTGAATTGCAACTTACTGTTTTGAAATTGAAGATCAAAGATTGTGTAACCAACAAACACAAAAAACACAATATCAACAAAAACAATGAAAACAACTTTTTTTCAACAGGATTTGCGGATGTAACAGTGAACAGAAAAAAGTATTTGATACTTAGAAAATGCTTGCAAGGAGACAGAAAAGGAGACTGTGCAGAATTTCCCTTTGAACACAATGGAAAGGAGGAAAAAAGGGAGAAAATCTTTTCTAGAAAAAAATACAAGGAGAAGCAGACACGAGCAAGGAATTCAAAATCAGCTATCTGTATTTTCTTTCTTGAAGACACAAGTGTTTGGAGCACCGTTATTTGGTAGCTCCAGAACGAAATGAGAAAAATAAGGTGGACCCCTCTCAAAATAAGGCCAAATTGGATATTTGGTATGGAGACCTCGCTTTCTCTCGTGATGCTGATACCTGATCAATCTGATCACACTGATGATATCGACTTTTCCTTCTCGAGTTTCTAATTGGTTCACTCAGATGACGGAAACAAGGCTTTCATCATTCCTACTTATCCAACCAGGTTTATATTACACCGTCCTCCGTAGACTCTCTCGTTCAAATTTTATTTCGCACTGTGACATTTGACCTTTCGTTTCCATTCAAGTTTTCTCTATTCCTTAAGAGCGGGAGTCAAAATGTACAAAATGAATGAATGTGGTTAAAATAATAACGAATATTACATGAATGCTTTTTTCGGGAAAGGTGGAAGTGTGTGGAGATTGTGGGCAAATATACAAATATTTTCCATAAAGACGAAATGCTATTAATAAAAGAACAAAACAATTGCTTGGATGGTTGTAAAAGTGTCACTTAAACTAAAATGACACAATGCAATGCAAGGGACAGAGGTGAAAAAGTGAATAGGTGAAAGTTGCTGACATGTGCTATATATATAAAGAAGGTATAAGAGGAACTCTTGTGAATGCATGACAGCATTGAAATGAAGCTAAGAGGATGAAATGTCTACTGTCAAAGTTGTCCATGAAAAGAAGAAGAAGAAGCAGGCATTTGGCGGAAACGGGACTGAAGACGTGAGGAGTGACACGACAAAACGGAGGAGATATGAGTGACAGGTAGTCAAACCAAAAGAATTGCCTTTGGAGTTCATGGGGCGTAGCACGTCATTCCTCACACTTGAATGTATGTCAATGATTGAAATCGTATCGGCCTTCTGGGCTCACTTTTGGGTCTTTTTGCACTTTCTCCGCCTTTGCCATCATCTGTTCCTTCGACACCTTCTTTTTTTACCAAATCATTCTATCCTTTTGCCTGTGTCACGTCAATCGTGATTTTTTTCTCTCATACATTTCAAACCTAACCAAAGAAACGTTATGCGTTTTTTTCCCTTTGCCCCCATGTCTTGTATTACTTTACTCTCAGGTAGTAAAGAAGAAAAACCGTTATTACAGATTTTTTTCTTCATTATTACTATGAATATATACTCTACTACACTAAGATTATATACTCCAAAACTACATTTTTTATTACAGGTTCCATAACTCGTAATTAGGGTAAAAAAAAGTTAAAAATGTTTCATTCAAGTTCAGTCATCATGTAAACTTTTATATCAAAACTCATTCGAATGGAAAGAATTGAGTTTCATCTTGGAAGAACGCTAGCTATTAAAACATAACTTTTTCCTCCGGCAGATTTTTTTTGCTATACTCAAATAATATTACAGTACCCCAAAATGCCAAAATTATGAGAAACGGGTTACAGAATTCATGCAACAACTTGAAAACTTTTTCCTTAATGTCATTTTATTACGCTTTCTTATTAGGAACTATTGCTTTTTTCTTCTCTTGGAACCATGTTTATGTAAAGGCACGTCAAATGCCCTGACTCTTGTAGGAAAACTGGTTTTAGCATAAATATATTCGCATTTGATTGACTTTCTCTCCTCGCTCTCATCTCCTGACATTTTCCTTCTCCGTCGCTCTTAAAGGAAAAGTGCAAAATGACGAAACCGTTGACGAAGAGGATATTGCAATGTTAAACTTGTTGCTGCCACTTTCATTCGAGTTATTATGGACTCCTCCTGCTTTTCTCTCTGAGAAACTTTGTAGTGTACAACTTCTTAGGATGTTCCAAGTTAACATGGAGAATACCGTTTAAAACACCAAATCGATAAAACGTCTTTTCTGCATAATACTATAACTTTATAATACATTTTCCAAAATCCCGAAGTTTCATGTACTATATAGTGTAACAATAACCAAAACGTTCCACGACGAGACTACTATACATGAAAGTGACTGAGAATGAGAGAGAGGGAAAGTAACTTTGAGTCACTAAGGGACACTCCCCGAATTTCGGCCCTTGTTTCCACTCAGCTTCTCCTTTTGCTCCTCGGGTTGGCATTAAATAAGCTCTTTAAATGCTTCTCATAACGAAATTACCGAAATTGAGTAGACAGTTCGCATTGCTTTGGAATCCGGAAGCAGACCACAAAATCCTTTCCGTACATCCTTAATATCACCCAATGTGTCTCACATGGAACCGTTGTACAAGGACAGAAACAGGAAGTATATACTGACTTACTATAAAATAACTGGAGCATCTTTCCTTCTTACCAAACGGAGGAGAAGCAAAAAAGGAGGGGCAAATGGTAATTTGCACTCAGCACCCGCATGCATGAGAATGACGTCGTTTTCCTCCTATGATTCAGCTACTTTGGCAGTCAAGGAAGATTGAATGGAGAGGATAATTGAATTTAAAAACAAAATGTGTACAACTCCGTTTCTCTCAACAAGATTATCAACTTGTATTAGATGAAGCAACTCCTCTTTTGAAACACTATGCCGGTCGTAATTCTAATCTTCTCCCCCTTCTTCCTCTTCAAGACTACTTTCTAAAAAATGTAATCCAAATTCCTTCTCCACTATTCTAATCCTATATGGAATGAGGGGTTTTCTCACATTTTCATATTCCATTTTTATCCAACTGTTTAATATTATACTTTCAAAGAAATTGTGAAGTCGGCTATACAATGTAATACACACATTGTCGACATCACGACTACGACGACATCATCGTCATCACCGCAATTGACTTGTTCAGAATCTCCTCTTTTTTATTTTTGCTCTCTCCTTTCTCTGCTTTTTTTCAGTGAAAGGAGCAGACAAAATGAGGAATGCAATGAAGCGGACAATATAAAGTTGACCTCTCTATGACTTGGGAGAGATGCGAAAAGAAATCAAAAATGAAAAGAGATGAGATAGTATACGACCCGGAGTATAGAATGAAGAAGTTAAAGCCCACTAAGTGGATTTCATGAGTGAGTGGCTCGCGTCCATTCTTCAAAATGTGATTACGCTATACACAAAGAAATGACCAACGGGACTTTTGCAATGGACACAGATGGTGTGGGTCAACAAATTGGTCAAAGTCTCCTTTTTTTCTTTTAACATACAAAATCCCTCTCTACCAATTTCGGTCACAAGTTCACAAACACAAACAGACACTGACAAGAAATTTGCATAAATAGTAGAAGTAAATATATATAGTGGAATTCCTTACAAGTCCTTACATTTATACTTTCATGTCTGTCCAGGGTTTAGGATTTGTGAGTTGACGTTTTCCTCGAAAAAGTACGATTTTCTTTATAAAGTCGCAAGTTCATCAGACAAGAATTTGTAAGAACAATTTTCCTTTGATGTACTTAAACGACACTGCATGATTTCGATTCAGGTCATCAACGTTTGAGTGGCTTTTCTGCCTAAACCACTTTTTCATGTGGATTTATATTGACTCTCTGTTTACTTTGCTCTTTCAATTTACGCCAGTGCAAATAAGCCGGTGCGGACGCTGTGATGAGAAATGTACGGAAATGAAAATCTCGCGGTGTCCAAGGTTTTCAATTTGATCTCTATTTATATCCAGTCAATTTTAGAACCAACGGAAATTGTCCAACAACCAAAATGTGTGTAGCGTATAGTCTAGAATTACTATTTAAGTGCTTCTGCGGTTCGTGGTTGAAGGTTGAAATGTCAGTGAAAAGAGCTCAAAATACACAGTTACGCTGTAATACTCATTTAAAACTTGCAAGGGGATAATGAAAAAATACAGAATTTATAGTAGAATCTACGGAATTGAAACCCAAAAGCAAAAGGGTTACGTGGAGCACTCGAGTACATTTTATGTACAATGTCAAAATGTCAAAAATGTGAGGTTTGTTTGATGATTGGGATAGGAACGTCATGCTTTTGTTATTTGCCACACATCTCATCATTCGTTTCAAGTTCTTTTCGTATCCTTTTCATGTGTCATTTGGTGAGAGTGTCCCGATGTGACTCTTCTTCCGTGAGAGCTGAGATAAAAAGTCTTCAGAGAGTGCAAAGCTAGGAAAAGAGGAGAAAAAGCACAATTTTGTGTCTGCTGCTGTTGCTTGGAAATTGGAGACGTAGAGACCCCTCAGACCCAAAGAAAACCACATTGCAAGTGACTATGTAGAGCTCGGTAGCTCGGTAGCTTGTTGTTGTTATTGTTGTGTTAGTACTATATATGAGTATTAGGTATGTCGTATGTCCCACATAACAAACAAACGACAGATGCATGTGCCCGAACGAGCACAATGGACATGAGGGCTTTGAAGAGATTCTACAGTGACAGAAGATGAAGAAAAACGCATAGAGTGAAAGCACCAGACGGGAAGATCAATGGTCAATGGCATATGAGACAATGAAAGGAGAAAGTCACGGTCTCAAAACGCCATCACGATTCGTCACAACAAAGTCTGTAAGTAGAGCATGTTGTGAAACTCTCAGAGTCGATTCCTCTGGGAAACTTGCTGCTCCTTCTCTTTTTACTCTCCCTTTGTAGGTCCCAACAGTCAGTCCGGAGGTCACAGGATGATGTGTATCAACCACGTACGTTTTCCACCCTTTTCTACTCTCTTGTTTGATCTTTCGTCCTTGTTTGTCTCCTTGTCTCCTGATCCTGTGTCCGAAATTTTTCTCTACGCAGTTGCTTTCACTCTATCCTTTTTTGAATAAATTTTATAGCCCTATCAAAATACCATGTTTATATAAATTTATGTAATGCTATCTGTTTTACAAATAGAAACCAGTGTTGAAAATGTGATTGCTGCACTGTGAATGTAAAGTATTGTATTCTCCGGGCATAAAATTACCCGGAGAAATCAGCGGGAATTGAACCTGTCCGTCTCTCCGGATAAATACTAAGGGCGCTGGTGTATAACACATAACTGTAACCAACCACACAGATAGAGTAAAACCTGTAATTCTACTGTTCGCCAAAATTGTGCAATGCGTTGCAGTCCATAATTACAAACCACACAAGACAACAACTAAAAGCGACGGATCCGACGAGCAAAAGTATAATGATTGAAATAAAACCCGAATGGCCGTCGAAACAACTGACCTGATTTCTCCGGTACTCTGCCACTGATGTTTCAAACAATTGAGCATTCTGGATGCCAATCCCACAAAAAGTGAGGTAGCGTTGAAATACCTGAAAAAAGAGAATGAAATTTACAAATCCCACTACATTGTGTAATAGTAATAGCATATATAGGACAAGCAGCAATAGTTTAAATGCCTTTCTGTTAGTGTTGTTGACCACCGGGCGTTTTTCAGAGATGTATTTTGCAATGATATTGATCAAACGTGGCGAAATCGCTGAACAATAAGAGAAATAATTATGTCACCCTAAACCGCATATAGTTGTCATGTTGGATTTAAAGAGTTTGGCGGAGTATTTTATCCTTTGTGGACTTTAACAACATGTACAGTTCCCTTATGGCGGTAACATGAAATTCCTTATAAGCTCTTGTTTGTGGTCTCTGTCCATCCAACGGATTTTAGATTTTCGAACCAAACTCATGTCACATAAGAGGCTTTTGGAACACTCACTAATTAAACTTGGTGAATGAAATGTTTGCATGAGGAATTTACTCTCTGAACAGACGAGGCATAGTCACAAGCAACTCAAACTGAGTGGATATTTTGGCACATCTCACAATTCCAAAGGCTGCTGCAGGCAAATCATGCGGATAAAATTCTGCACCTTCCCAGTTTTGCAACTGACCCGTCCATCAAGTAAACAATAGTTTATATGAAATATATAGCATTAGTAAAGCTTCGCAATTATTGACTTGACTTGACGCACGAACTCTGCACTGATGCTAACTTGAAAGCAGGATCTCTATAGGTTCCAGTCCCATTATTCCAGCACCGAATGCAAGTACCACAAGTTAAATAGGTACAAACAACTAAACCCACCAGTTTCTTTTGTTAAAACATTCTTCTCCGTTTTTAAACAATATAACATCAATAATTATATATTTATATGAAGTCCTAATATGACGCAACAAATCCTTAAACCTTGATTTTCTCGTTGTATATATCAAGATGCTTTCACCAGTCTGCAATGGCATGATTAATTATCCAGAGTAATAATAATGCAAATATTTCCTCACCACTCATGTTCATATGTCGCTTCATCGATTCTAATCATACTGGAGAGTTTTGCTCCAGCTCCTGTAGCTCTCGAGTCTCCAGCTCGTTCCACTGTACATGTACAGATCTCAGTGCTCCCAGTAGGTCTAAGGGAAGTAGCATAGGACATCTCCTAACTGTCCTAACAAGCTGTGACTATAGTATTCTATATATGATTCCTTTATCCATTTAAATGATTAGATAAGTTGTATAATAAGAAGCATAGGGACAGGGACGGTGTAGGTCTGTTTGCCTACCAAGTTTTGTGCTTGTGTGGGAAAACGGCAAACGGTCTTATTAAACGTCAGCGGATTTACCCTTGTGCACATGCCTTTTGTGCATAATCCTTGGGAAAGTTTGCACATGGGAGGACGAGCAATCTAATTGGGCACATTTGCATGTCAGCTATGTTCTTCGTGATTAATGCAAACACAATAGCGAATTCTAATATGGGTTCTGATTCTGAAGTGAGTACAAGCACGAACAAATGAGAAAATCCAACTTGGTCTCACCCATTAGTGTATACAACATTGAGTACCACTACAAAGAACCCTGTACAGCTACAGCTTCTTACAATACAGCTCTGCCATCGTCAGCCTCTCCTCCCGCTGCCGACTTCTTCGTCATCACGTCACAAAACCCGCAGGTTTAAAACCTCCCAGCAACTTGGTCCGTACATTATGACATGTTAATCAACATCAACTTTTTGAGGTGCAGAATGGGATTTTGTAGCAGATACTATTTATACGCATTCTAATGTGTCTAAAATGAATATCACGAGGAGCAAATTTCTAACCTTACTAAACTACAGACAACTTACATTTCGTTCCCACTATGATAATGGTGAAAGGGATATAGTAGAGCTTTACATGTCGTTCTTGTCTTCTTGTGTCATGTTTTGGAAGTAAACCAGATCCTACGTGAAACGACTGACCTAAATCCCAAAGGCGGAAGATTAAGTCCAGCGAACACACAAGAATGAAGTTTATATAGCGTAGTTATACTTCTTTGTGAAACGGCTGGGAGGAACTTTACAGGTATCATCATCAGTTTTGTTTTACATATAGCATTTTGCAGAGTTCCCGTGAAAAAGAGTCAAGGTTACTTAAACTATCAAAATTGTGCATGCATACGAGTAGGACACCGGGAATTTGATTCGCTATAATGTAATGTATTCAATGTACTGCAAAGGTTGATGTTGATCCTATAATGTCCAGAGAGAGAACCAGGGACCCTAACCTGTTGTTGTGTCTGAATTATCCAGGAACCTGGACTAGCAAATGTTGACACAATCCAGTCATGCATAATCTATGGGAATTTCCACCTTGGAGCAAAATCAAGCAGCCTGTTAGCTTTTCCCAATGGATCTCCTGCAACTACATAACGGAGAACATTGTGCGCTTTCGCTTTGAAAGTCCCCAGCTTCAGTTCGGATGAAAATGACATTAGAAAAAATGTAAACCGTTGTGGTCATTCCGTATAGTGTCTGCATCAAGCAACAGGCGAACGTCAAATGTGACAAGGAACATGTGACATGTCAATGTGAGTCATGAATACTAAATGCAACCTCAATGACAACAAAAATGGAACACAAAAAACGCTCGCATCGAAAAGTTCATTTGTAATACCGAAGGTGGGAAGTGTGTGTGTGACAGTGCCGTTTTTACATAATTTTCACTTTACCTCAATGTCATGGGAGGTGAAATGGTGTTCCGCTGTCTTCTTATTGATGACTTGAGCGACGCCTATGACATCTCCTTCATTATTGCAAATTGGCAATGCGAGAATGCTGTGCGTTTTGTACCCAGTACGAGTATCGATTTCTCCGTTGAACCTTGGATCCTGCAAAACCAATCCAAATGCATTGATTACAGTAATAGATCTCGTATAATAGATAATTTAAAACTTGTAATTTTATTCTGTTCATTTTACAATCAATCGTATCTTCGTAGTATGTCTCAATCGGATGAACTTGTGAATCGAATCAATGACAGCTTAAATCGTATATCAATCCATCATCTATCGTATCTTTCAGACATGAGCTTATCATAGAACTTTCAGATCAGATCCGTTATAATAAATGGTATCAAAGACGTGGTTAGTAAGGAATTTACCATAAGTTTGAGTTTAGGTACGAGGAGCAGAGACGAGTCGCAAAGTTATGAAAGAGAAAGTGCTTTTGGTTTTCTTGGTTGTTTGCCTTGGTGTTTTCCTGGCACAAGCCACAAATCCTCAACCTTATAATGCAACCGTGAAAGTGCCAAAGGCCATCAATGCCCGAGTGTGGGTGCATATGATGCCATGGTTTGAAACCCGGGCTACCTCAGATGACAATCGTTGGGGCATACACTGGACAATGGCAAACAAAAATCCAGACAACATCCTTCCAGACGGGCGCCGTGAAATTGCATCTCATTATTACCCAGAAGATGGGCCTTATGGATCATCCGACGGAGCAGTCATTGAACGTCAACTATTGCAAATGAAATATGCAGGAATTGATGGGATTTTGCTCGACTGGCCTGGAACTGTGAATGCTTGGGACTACCCAAAAAATCTTCGTAATTCTGAGGCCATCATTAACAATTTGGAAAGACATGGTTTGGAATTCGCCATAGTGCATGAAGATCACAACATTGGAATGTCTTTTGATGCTGGATTCATTGGTGACAAATTACAAGCTGGTCGTAATGACATGACCTACTTGCAAAATAATTATTTTGGAAGACCGAATTACATTCGACTAGACGGACGCCCACTTCTTTTGGTTTTCGGTCCTCAAACATTTCAGTCAGCGGGTGAATGGGACAATGTTTTTTCTGTTTTGAATCCACGACCAACCTTTATGACATTATGGTATAAACCAACTAACCAATTTATTAATTATATTTAATCTGATGGGAAATGAAATTCAACTATTCAACTGTCAACTTTATGAAACAGGTACGAGAGCAACGAAGCAGCAGGGAATGTTCATGGAGAGTACGCATGGATCTACAACGACTTCCTCACGGGATTGAACCATTTTTACCAATTCCATCAAACTCCCGGGCACAAGATTGCATCAGTGTACCCGGGATTCAGAACATTTTACATTGAAGGTGGTTGGCCTGGACCAAGTTGGGGAATCAACGTCGGACCGGAAACGTTTAGACAAACTCTCAACTTGGCTGTGAGTGCAAACATTCCATTCATCCAACTCAACACTTGGAATGACTGGGGTGAAGGGACAAACATTGAGCCGTCCAGGGAATTTGGAAACCAATTCCTCACCATTTTGCAACAAACTCTCGGTGTTCCATACGCCGAACGAGAATTCGACCTTATTCATGATTTGTATTTGAAGCGAGTAGCATACGAACCATTTAGCACCATACAGAAACTTTTGGACAATGCTGCTGACGCATTGGCTCAGCTCAACCCTGATTTGGCTGCTGACATTTTGGGTCAGATCCGATTACATTAAAACTCCATGAACAGTGCTTGACAAAATTGACAATGCAATGCTGATGAACAACCTTATCACACTCCATTTCAAAATAATCATATGAGCAAATCCTTCCTTATCTATTTTGACATTGGCAATAAAATATATAACCGTTCCTGTTCACGTGGAACCCTCGAGTGCTACTGTAACATTGTTACATGTCCTACAATAACAGATAATGGTTCGGACATTTAATTTCATTCGAAATTGAATTCTGAATTGTGTCGTTTCATAAAAATCAAAAATTAGAGTAATGGGTTAATAAAACTTTACTCAAAAATATTTTATGCTTTATTATTTTAATTCAGTTTACTTCAATCTCGTAAACTCGGATTTATACACTGACACTATCCGTTGTCATTTTTTATGTAGCGGATGGGAAAAAACAAGCAAAGATACTTTGAGATTTTCATTCTCATCATGATTTTGTGTAGTTGAAAGTTGGGAAACACACAAGAAACATCGTTGTTCCATTAGAGCTCGCAGAAGGTCGTTGTCATAAAGGAATTGGGATGAGATTTTTATACAAGAATGCACTCACCTCAAAGGCGTCTTTAATGTTGACGATCTCTTTGGTTTGAGCCACATGACCAGCAATGCCGACTCCAAAGGGAAGTCGAATCTCTTCCGACTTGGCTTTCTTCAACGATTCGTCTGCTTCTGAATGCACATGATAACATAATAATCACAAAATATTAGTTACTGCATGAAGAGAGTTGTGATAAACATTGTAATTACATGTTTCAGGGGCATGAAACGCTCCAGAGATTTTAGTTACTTTAAAATGTCTTATTGAGCAAAGTGCAATTGCGGGGTTGGGAAAAGGCGTAGCTTTTACACAACAATACACATTACATTTATACTATGAAAGTTTCAAGTGACTTTTTTTATTAAAAGTACTAACTACGCACTACAACGTGTATGTCGTACAATAAGAAAGTTATTGTGTACATTAGAATATATATTTATGTGGAGGATGGAAAACGACCTACTCAAAAGTAGGAGCCAATGGAAATGAGGATATAAACTCAAAATGCAACTCATCAGGAGAAGGTGGAGTGTCTCATTAAAAAGTTGTAGCTTTCTTCATTGCCTTCAGAGTCTTTGATGAGTCGACGGGACAATCAAAGCGGGTCTTTGAGACTTCCATATTCCAAGTGTATAGTATTCAATGTTGCGCTCAAAGTGAGTTTTTAGTAGCACAGAAGAGAAATAAGAAGAAGCGAGTATGATGTTCTCTTGAGTCGGTGCTTCTCCTTCTCTCACTCACTCCGAGTCTCAAAGTGCATACATAAGTAAGTGGTTCGTCGTAAAACTAATTCTTTGCTAAGCAGTCTCTTCTCAGGATAAGCTGAGTGTGTGCTAATCCAAAATCCGCACTAACTACTCCCTTCGTGGGAAATGCACACGAAGAAAGTCACTTTGAGAGCGTCATTGTAGAAAATGGCATACAATTTCACAATCGTCTTCCCTATATATTATTCCATTCTAGAGTCTTGGCCCATTAGTCCTCTAATAACGACTCCACTGCCTTTTTTGTATTATAATTCGTAATCAAAAAATCACCTTTCCTTATCTCGCTCCACTTTATACTCCTCCAAGCATCGGGTTTATAATTCTTACAAAAAATTCCAAGCCTTTTCCAAAATTAAGCGTACACAAATTATGAACGTGTGTGACAGAGTTGAGTAAAAGTTCAGAAACTGGTTTTGCATAGTATAGTACGATGGTTAGGAAAGCATTAGGCAACGTCGTGTACAGACGACATAGTCTCATTAAATATGGAAACTGTAATTGCAAAGCGGGCAAGGAGACCTTAAAACCCTCTTTAAAATACAGAGTGTTAGTGTTATAGTACTGGAAATGTTATTCGTTCCACTTGGTCGTGTGTGTCTGTCGTCGTTGAAGAGTAGAGCGAAGGTTATGCCGTACACAAAAAGGAAGGAAAGGAAATGCAATTGAAATGAAGCATGATGAGCCATATTCCAGCTCCGGACACAGTTTCTACAAGAGAAGAGGATTTCAAATTGCTCACGACTTAAGCAATGAGAGCAAAGAGTCTCGTTTCAGTTGAATTTGCAATTTGCAAAATGAGCCAACCTTTATTTCCCATTGAGAGACGAGAAGAGCAGAAGAGAGATTCCGAAGAGAAATGTACTACACGAAAACGCGAAGGAACGGATTGTTATACACGTACTATATATAGTTTATTCTTTCACATGCAAACGTTAAAATGTGCTCACGGGTATTTCGCATACACACATGACCTGAAGATGAAACCTATACAAATGCAATTTCTCTCATGCTTTCCCTCTCTTATTCTCCTACAAGAGTTTTTTGTGTGGTTCTTGAGTATTCTTCCTCCGTCTCGAATGTAAGCATTGCATTTTCCCTCTCGGCCAATTTGTTTCACTTTCATCCCTAAACAGCTCATGCAAAGGGAAGGACAGCATTCCGAAACGACGAGAAGACCGACCTCGACCACGCTATTTTATTCCCATCCCAAGAAAAAACGAAAGCATTCGGAAATTGACACAGTCCGATGAGCAAGGAAAAGCCGAGACTCGAAAAAATGTACCAGGTCCTATCTCTGTATTAGAAATAACCTAAAGGACACTTTTTTCACTACATGGCTTTTCTTTTACATTACTTCTCTGCTCTCATTCCATCTAATGCAAATGATAGGGGAAGAAACGATGAACGAGGTCTCGTGGCCCTAGTATTTTCTCTCAAATGAACTGCTCGCTCGCTCTGTAAGCTCCAAGTCACCTCATTTCATTCCACCTGCTTAAAAACCTACAATTTTACCTTTTTTTCTCCCTGTTCCTCTCCGTTCCTACCTGTACGCACGTATTTACCATTTTACTTTCCGAAACGGGAAAACCTAATTGATACAACTCGTCCCAAGTCCCATTTCCATCCATTTTTATATGCATTTCGCCTTTCCATTCTTTCCTACAGTAATGACCCATTTCAAAATCACATTTTCATTTTTTTTTTTCAAAAAATAGCTTGCAAATCTACCTTTCCCTCGTCTCATACATGAGCAATTCCTAAACTCGTTTTGTGTGTCTATGCCCTGTGTAATTTTAAAAATCCTTCTCTTATTGATTCCTGCAATAAATTACTGTAACGTTACTGATTCTAACGGAATATTCAAAATGCAAGCGTCTATCGGGAGGAACATTTTTGGAAACAAAATTCAAGACACTTCTCACGTTTGTGTTTCATGTTTTTGACCTGCCAAACTTATCATCTGTCAGACGAGAACTTAGCCACAGGCTAAACTATTAAACACTCATTCAATAATAATTCAAACGAAAATAATGTAACATTTTGGTTTCTTGTGGAATACCAACTAGAAACATTAAAAACCGTCTATAATACAACATGAGGTGGAATTTTCAAAATTTTTCCTCACGACTATCCTTTTAGAAAGTCCTTCTTGGATTGGAACAGAAATACGCTACTACAACAATTTTCCATTCATTCGTAGGATATGTAGACAAAAAGTAAAAAAAATCGCAACCAATTATTGTATTCATAATACAGTCGGAAAAGGACAGAATGGTAGAAATGCGTATAATATGGAACATTGCCCTAAACAACGTTCAGCTGTCTCAGGTAGTTTGTGTTGTTTTCCTTTGACAAGTCGATGAAAATTTGAAGAGGAATTCGCTTGGGCTTTGTGTATTATGAAAGCAACATTGTTTGGAAAAGTCAATCGCGACGAGTTGTGACGAAGAACACGTCGCGACTTCGTATTTTGTACAGCAGTTAAACGACTCAAGATCAGGTATTTGCATGGGAAAGCCGCAGTATAAGCTTCATTTTAAATACTTACTAACTATACATCGTACATTATACGGTGTGGGACGTGGGGTCGGAAATGCATTATGTACTATACCCGATGCGATGACAAGAGCTAAAAATGGTTTCATTTTTGCGTGTAGGATGGGTATTAATGTACTTTTGAATTGATTGAAGGAAGTTGGTCACTGCCTGCGCTCCTTCCTCAGTCCATGAGAAATTTACTGTCGGGAAGTGCACTGTCAGACCAAATTCATCCATCATTCCCATTGGATTGAGAAAGCTATACGGCCAAAAGGAAAGGGCTACGTTGCTTCAACTTGAAAACCTACCAATCTCGAATTATATTAAATAGGCAGGTTATCGATGCCTTCTTCCAACGTTCCAACTTATGGTAAGCACAATAGTGAGAGAAGAAGTTGTTGTTTAGATGATGATATTTTCATCAACTGTGACTTTTGGTTTTATTGTGATGAATTTCTTGTTTTGAACTTGGAAATCAAAGACGGTGGAAGTAGTGGACGGGAGAAAGCATAAATATAGGATACGATCTGATATAAAATGTAATACGTGTATATTTTGCACTTTCTTTTGTGTATAATAAAAATAATCAATGGGAAAACGGGAAAGTTGGTTCCAGATGAATTTGAGGATACAACATACAAGAGGATAGTAGGAAAAGTTGTGAGAGATATGACATTTATGACATATGACATAATATACGACTTACCCGAGTCAACAGTGACGTCAAAGAGTTTGGCAATAAGATAACGCTGTTCTTGTGGCCCCCTGGCCAGAAACAGGCTGCAGCGATCAGCTTGAGTCAAATAGCCGACGTTGACGAGGATTTTATGACACAAGATGTCAATGTCCAACTCATTGGAGATGTCTTTCACAAGTTCAATGAATAATTCATTTTCGTCCAGCAGTTGGAGTCGGGTTGCAAGCGACTCAGCGGCGGGGGCTTGACGATCCGCCTTCTGTTTAGGTGATGACGACAACCAAGTTTGGAAACGGTCTGATGTGATAGAATTTCGTTTGGAGCGAGATCGACTCCGGTGCATCATGGACACTTCATCCATGTCCATCTCTCCGTTTCCATCTCCATGATGACCTAGGTGACCTGAGGAAGGAGCCATCGGACCTTTGAAAGCGAACGGTTGATGATGATGAGATCCAGTCGTCGAGACGGTTGACAAAACCTCTCGAACTAACTCGGGATTGGCCTTTTCTTTCAGCCATGCTTCTATGAATTCGGGATGAGATTGAAGATATTCTTCTAGTTCATTATTACTCCTTTTTGTTGCCCCATCCATAGTATGAGAGTAGTTTACTTTTCAAAATTCTTCTGCTCTTTTGATAAAATAGTGTTCTTACTAATATTTGTGATTTCTTCCGTTTAATGTTTTCTTTTCAAAAACCGGATTTAGAATAATATATGTATATATTTCCACTTTGATCGAAATCCTTCTTCATTTACGTTTTTCAGTCTCCACTCAGTTCACGAGGACAATAATGTCAGTAGCATTCAAACCTGATGAGCACATCACACAGTTGAGTTGAGAAATTATGTACTCACAAGTTTCGTAGTTTTTGTCCTTGCGAAACCCAGGATTTCGGGTGTCAACAAAATGTCGTTCACATATCACGAATTATCTCCAGTTGACACACAGCCTTTTTTGATCGACATGTGAAATAAACGATTGGATTGACACAATACAGGAAATTGATCCGCCGAGAATTTGTATTCCCAACTTTTCAAGTCCGTTGAAATGCTCTGTAATGCACTAAACATACAAGGAAAAGACAAAAAGTTATTATATGTTATCGTCATCATACACTTTGTTTCATTGAAATTGAATGCTAAAAATATTGATTTCCTACGAGATTGTTCTTTTCAGATGAGAAAACACGAAAAACAAAAAAAATCATTTTTTTTAGTAAAACTCCTCCAGCCAGTCTTAAGGATAAAATCCAACCCAATTTAATCAAGAAGAGAAATAAAATTCTCCTTTTTATGATGTCTAGCTTATTTGGTTCTGTAATGAAATGTGCTGATCCAACCGATTTTTTGGTATATGTAGCATGTTGATGCTCCATTTGAACCGAGAAGGGTACTATAATAAGACGGGCTTGAAGGACTACTATACAATCATAGCGAAAATAAAAGAGACTTATTACGACATGATTTCAACATGAAACTCACAACAGTTCCGAGTTATTTTTCCTCAAGTCTTTTTAGTGGTCCAGTCGATAGTCAACACTCACCCAGCTACAATAAAAACTTTTTTTGTCAAATGCGTCCAACTCAAAAATTATGTTTTTGTAAAAAAGTTTCAGTTTTCAAGTTTCTCCGTATCAAGGTCCTTAAATTTTCAGACCAAGACATTGTTTAAACCCATAAATCCTTATGAAAAAAACTCCTTTTTGAACAGATTTGTTGAACGGAGAAAGAAAGCCGGGACTATATATTTTTTTCTGAGAAAATTGTGTACTATATCCTTTCATTTCATTGACACAAAAATCAATTTCTTCCACAGATTTAGAGAAGAGGCGCTTATTTTTTTATATTGTGATCTAAAGCAGGAGAAAATTGAAAGGATGCAACCTCATTGATTGTATTTAAGATGACAAAAACCGTCAAGAGATAGAGAATGAAGGGAATGAAAACCTTCATTTTTTTCTGGAGAGTGAAGAAGACTAGCAATTCAGAAGGATCAGGTTGTGTTACCTGTCATGTCATCTTTTACAAGGATTCGCTTTTGTCTACTCGTCAACAAAAGACAGGACTAAAGGTTACCATTCAATTTTGCGACATGGAGATCAACAGTTTAACACGTCATAAAAATTGGGCTAGCAGGCAAACGTCTATTGTCAAAAAACTTATTCTAAGTATATATAGTGAGTATTTAACGCGGGTTTAAGTAGGTTTTTGGTGTGTAATAGTAATAGGAATCAACGAAGGGAAGAGTCTTTTTCTTCTTTTCACAAGTTATAACAACCGAAGTTCTCTTGGGATTTGGGATCGGAAGATTTGATGACAATGAGAAAAAGCGGGTAAGACTACGACGTACGTTCGAGCAGGTGCAGAGGGAATAAAAACGTCCCGGGTCGTTATTTCAGCATTACATTATGAAAAGAAATGATGAAAGGACAAGTTGTATACTAAAAAGTCCTCTCTGCTCTTCTCTCCACGACTCACGACAGCAGCTAAGCTAGGGAAAGTTGGCGGAAAGCTAGGGGACAATGAGGATTTCTCTTTTGCGAGTAGTTTTACTCCAAGTTGAGCCACAAGAGGCAATAAATCTTCATTCTCGATAATATGCATAATATTCTCACCGGTGTGGTGATGAAGTTGAAGTAGATTCATAATTTTCTTGCGCCAGTCTCCAGTCAGAGTGATATTTCACTTGCGAGAGTGGGACATTATTATGTTGTCATAGTTCAAATGCGTGTTCATTCAATGTAATTTCCCATGTGGGAAAAACGCAACGAACGATTCGTGTTCATTCCATTATTCCCATGTTCATACTTTCACACACACACACAAGCACTGCAAAACTCACTAATGACTTTACTAATCACGATTAAAGATAACTGTCATTTTGTTGTGTTGACACAACAAGAAAGGAGAAGCGTATGAACATTTTTTTTAGATATGAAGAATTATAAAAGCTTAATTGTTATAAAATACACTAGAGAGATAATACGAAAAGTAAAGAGAACACAAAGGCTATTTTTTAATACGACATAAAATACAATTAGGAAAATTGACATAAGAAAGGAGAGATGTGATGTGCCTTGTTGACTCAAGGGACCAATTGAGAAGAGTGTCCCATACGAACAACAGACGTAAGAGTGTCAACGTTGACACCATAGCCACACCAAACTAGAGGAAAATCAACATTGTTCTTTAATGTCTCCTCTCCCTCACGTGAAGTGAAGACTGGTGAAAACAATGTTTGTCGACTCCAACTTGACTTGACTACTATATATGCGAAAGAACCCATTTTCAATCCGAAGTACACTGTTCTCAGTCATGTTTCCATTTCGTTCAACTTAATTGCCTCGGTGGCGATGAACATGGGCACAATCACAAAGTCAAACTGTCTCTTTCCATAATCTCCTCATCAGACTCAACGTGAAGTGACAACGAAAGGATGGACAAGGTTTGCTCTTATAACACAAGATTTTGTGATGAAAGAAAGCAAACACAGCAAAAGAGACAAAAAGAGTGAAGAAGACACAGTGTACACAGAAGACCTATAAATTGACGTCATTTCTTTCATAAAAGTGTACTTATAGCTCTTGTCCGTATATGCACTTATGAGGATTCTAGGCTATAGGCAAAATGAAAATTCACAAGAATTACGCATAGCCAACATTAATTAGCTACTCCCATTATTATGCACTGCGTATTTAAGCATGCACTACAGACTACAACGCTTTACGTAAATCTGAATTTATTATTTCATATTTTTAGGTCTTGTGGAAACCGAACCTCGTTTGAAACCTTGAACGAGAGAACTCATGCATATGCCCTCAAGTATATAGTGTATAATTGGCAATTGGCACACAAGCAAAAACCCGGTTCAGTAGTTTCAGCAAGGAAAAGATGGAAATTGAGACAGTTGGTTTCTGCCATATACTCAGAATTACTACAAGCTACTACTTTGTACTTACGGACTGTATTATATAACACGACTTTTAGTAGTACTTTTCTAGTGAATCGTATATCCGTGAGTCGTGAGACACGAAGAGCAGTGGGAGACGAGACCGGGAATGGAGAGCAATGGTTCTTGGAAATTGTGTTTGGTTAATCCTATCTTTCCGCCGCAACTGCTGGCTGGCTTGGACGCCAAATGGTCAAAATGGTTGAATTTGTGAGACGATTGAATGAAACCAGCACCAGCAGTTTCCAACTTTACCACAATATGAAATGAAATCGATCACTTTTTATTGTATTTTCTAGTCCAATCATCACATCATCTCATTTCTTGTAACCACCGCAGTTTAATTAGAATAGCATTAGTTACTCATCATATCACCGAACATTCGGTATTACATCTTGGTGACTTGTGAGAGTTCCACTCTCTCTGTGTTATACAATTTATGGAGTGGGATGATACAATCGGATGATTTTATGTCATAATTTAACTCGAAATTCTTGATATTTATTTTTACCACGGGATTGGTCGTTAAATGGACTCAAGACGCAATTTACAAGCACGGGAACATATAATGAACGCGTTATGACATCAAATCCGTTGTTGAATGTCATTATTTTGCGGGAGAACAATGTCCGATTTCACTTGATCTTTGTCACATAATGGGATATTTGTTCTCATCGGGTCACAATGAGAATGATTACATTACATCGTCATTTTCTCTATTTTGAAGAAAATTGGATATTATATTGGAGGAATAACCAATTTTCTCTCAAAATCAATTTACGTGTGTACTCCCTCACGTTGGAAAACAAATGGTTCTTATTGGAAACGAATGACGCACAGGAAAATATCTCCTACGCATAACGTGTTTCTGGTCTGCATTAGTGTCAAGTGGCATTTAATTTAATTGACTGTTACCAAGAATGTAAGTTATACACATGTTAATTTAATAGTGCCCGTGGAAATAAAGAAGATCATTATTTTCCCAAATTTTAATGAGATTTGTCTATACACTGAGTGTAAAGAGTCAATTTTTGAGTAAATATTATAGGTATTATGACGACGGAAGTTTGCATGTTCAATAAACGCTAGCCATTAAAACGGTAAACTAATCCGAGCTTCCGCTCTCAAATGAATAACAAACAAAGTAATTTAATTCAATCCTTCTTTTGTTGACGTTTGAAGATTCCTCAAAAAGGAAGCGAAAGTAACCCAGTGGCGCTATAACTTTCAAGTCACACCTTCACCGTAGGAAGCTCGCATTTTAATTGCATCCGTTTGGTAATAACACGAGTTCATCATTTTCCCTGTTGTTTACTTTGACGGATGTGTTTTTGGTTCAAATGAGATCAGTGAGAGCTTTGCAAGAAAAAACGTGACATCAAAGGAAGATGGAAAGACAAGACGACACATTCAACGTTCTTACGAGACAATTCTGATTGGTTACGTTACATAAATACGAACACGCTTACTTTTTGCTACAATACTACCGTAGTATACGGAATAGTACGACGTTCTACGTAACAAACAAGTGTTGTACCAATTTTTGCGACCTTGAGAATATTCCGCGGCTTGCTTTGATGACATGTCCACTTTGGAGATAGACGTGTACATGATGGGAAATGTGTTTCAAAGTCCACCAAAGGGAAAATTTTTGTAAAGAATAAGAAACCGGTAAGAGGTCGATAAAAATGTAAAGGTCTCCCGACAGTTTAAGTGCCTTTTTTAACTCGCCGTCTCGTCAACTCGGCTTCTCTTTTGGGAACCTCGCTTTCACTTCTGCAAATCAACTATAGGACGAAGAAGCGAACGCTCAAAATGTTCTCCTAACTTCTTCTCTGCTCCTTCGGTTATTTCCCATGCACAAAACTTGTGTGAAGTGTTCACACACACAAGATTCAAACTGAGTGAGTAGTTTTGAAAAAAAGAGAAGAAGAGATGAAGCTGAAAGCAAGGAAAAGCAGGCAAAGTCCTGGCTTCGTTTTTTCTCTCCTATACCTTTTGCATAAAGCATAATATTCCTCATTTTCTGGGGCAGAGCAGAGAGAGTCAGCAGAGGCATGCAGCATTTGGTATTACTTACTCATGCGAATCCAAAATTCTCAACAAAAACCTACATATAATAATATGAAGATTGTCAGTCGGTCATATATTCTCAGTGATGAGTTTCCATTCCATCTGACCATCATTTTTTTCCCTTTTGGCGCATTTCAAAGCGATGGGTATAAATATGAATGAGAGTCGTACGCCATGCATGCTTTTTCGCTCCATTCTCCCCATTTGCACATTCCACATTATTCTATTCATATTTTTTTCTCCTCCGTTTTCCACATTCGCTTTGAAATACATGACTTTCTCGTATAGTATCATAAGCTTGCTATATGTTGCTATTTGAACATTTATACTATTATTCTGTCATCGGGAGAATAAAAAATATCCCCGTCTGTTTTCTCAGAAGGGAATTCATTGCGAAATTTAACTCTGTGAATATGTAAATGTAAATTACAAGAAAAGGCAGTTTTTTTTTTAAAATGCGGATAGTGAAAGTATATCATTTCACATAATGTCAAAAAGTCAACAAAAGCTACAATAAGTCATTTGCCCTATTTCAGCATTTCAGGACACGCGTTTAAAATGATATGACAGTGTTTTGGTTTTTATTCCTCAAGTCTAAAGATCACATTTTCCCCGAGATATGATGAGATAAACAAGGCACCTTCTTTGGAAAACAACGAGAAACGGGAGGTTTTCAGCACACCGATTCCCCTATTCATGTTCCTTATTTGGAGAAAGCAAGAAATTCCTGTACCCTTCTGCACTGCAGATGGGATATTATTGCAAATAGACTTTATATACCGAGACGTCGGGTACGTACGTTCGGGTTTGGAATACAACAAACTACAGCACCACAACTTTTTTGTGGTTTTTCTACTCTGAGCTAAAATGCAATTTGACTTATTGTTTCTGTTTACCCAAGTTGCCTTCGGGAAGGGCAATTTAGGGCAGGAAACCAACTGAGAAAAAAAAACTCGTTTTCAAATGGGCAATATAAGAAACAGATTCTTTTATTCTTTCTTTTTTTTGGTACTCAGTGCCTTTTTTAGAAAATGCAAATTGTTAGAGAGGAAGAAAGGGAAAGTGTGAAAGACGAGTCCGAGGGGTCTCGTCCCAAGGCATTATTTATTTGCCTCAACTTTGTTCTCTCTTGAAGAGACTCAGAAGGAAAAGACCAGTGGATAAGAAAGAGAAGAAAAGCAAAAAGAAGAGAGAGAGCAATGAAGAACGGAAACAAATCACCTGTCTACTTTCCTTAACCCATTTCTTTACTAGATTCATTTCATTCAGAGTCACCCTGCTGAGTCGTTCCTTCTCTGGACATGTTTCAAACCAAAAGCATTATCAAATCCTTCCAGTATAAATATCAAGTTCGAGTCTCCTTTTGCTTTTGTGCACACACATTACTACGTCACGTTATTACTATACTTTAGAGCTCCATTGACCTACACGGACTTTGACTTTCTGTGTCCTCAAATCATAATTTAACATTTTTTAGCATTTATACAGCATTTGAAATGCAATTTGCAAATGAAACCCGAAAAATCTGATGAAGAACAATATAATAAGAATACTCAAACATGCTA
>JABASF010000756.1:0-32442 GCA_019776145.1 Harlomillsia oculata
AAGTGTCAAGTGACACACACACACGAGCATGAGTGTGTAATAATTTCGTTTTTGGTGCTATTATTTAGTTTTGCATGTAAAGAATTTTTAACTATAGTACACACCCGGTGAAAAATAGTATAATAGAGTGAGGTCAACGAGGTCATCTTTTGAGATCCAGAAGTCCAAAGAAATAAGATAATCGTTCGTCTAATCAAGTCATATGTTTGACATCCCGGTGTTTGAAGATTCTAGTCGTGGAAGAAAGTAAGGTGGAGCCAATCAAGAATATAATCGACACGTTTTGAGAAGACAATAAAGTTCTACATTTTATTCAACTGAAGACCTGCCTGCCTGTATGGTTTTGTTATCAAGATAAAGGTAAGATGTTACGTTTTTGGAAATTATACGTTTTCCTTTATAGTTATAAGTAGTGCTTATGATTTCTCGTGCCATTAGTTCATTAGGAAAATGCAATTACGAGGTAATCAGATTGTGACGAGCACAAATGAGTGGTTGGTTTTCAAACTCGAGTTTATCTGAAGAGCCGCAAATGAACTTTTGTCATTGACTTCCCATCTTGAAGAAAATTAACATTTTCCACGTTCAAATGAGTCAAAGGTAGCAATTTGAGCAGTCGTCAAATCACATTTTCATTTCCAATTTCCAGGTTCTTAATAGCTTCTTTGATGATAAGCAGACTGACTCGTTCTGGAGTGAGTACTTTTACAGTAAAGTCTCTTCTATTTCGTTTGCATGTTGTCTTTTGTGATGAGTTGTCACTTTCGTCACATTGTCACGTATGTCGAGCAAACGATTGATGTGATGTATCAAACCTTTTTATAAGGACAATCGGTATTTTTTGTAAATCGAACCTAACATCCAAAAGGATTTACGGAGGATTGCATCTTGAATGAATTTTCATGAACGAAGTTTCCCATACAAAAAACGAATCACTGGGTCAACTTTATCATTGTTTAAAAAAAGTAATTTAATTTTCCTTTCCTCTGCACTTTGAGCAGGAGAGGATCAACCCATTTTCCTTTGCAACTCATAGTCGTGCCTTGTTAATCCTGAAAGTGAGAATTGGAAGTAGGATTACTATGATACTTAGATTTATGGATGTAAAGGATGGGTAAATGTAAATGTTGTCTTGTTGAATGAGCCATATAAGAAATAACCAGTTGTACATAGTCTACTAGCATAGTTAAGATGTCTGAAGAAGGCACGGCACAGTGCTCAGTCGTCCACTCTTGGATAACTTTTTTATGCTCATAGTTTTACTGGTGAAGGCCATACTTTTCGTGTGTGTTAGATTAGGATGGTT
This sequence comes from Harlomillsia oculata, assembly GCA_019776145.1. NCBI lineage: Eukaryota > Metazoa > Arthropoda > Collembola > Entomobryomorpha > Oncopoduridae > Harlomillsia > Harlomillsia oculata. The sequence goes on from JABASF010000756.1 coordinate 1,307, forward strand.
GCTCTCGTATGTAACTTCCACGTTCTGTTCTTCTGCCGTAAACACTACTGTTTTCAAAAGGGAGTTTACATTTTAAAAAAGACGTTTTGAGAAGCGGCACATCCTCAATGATCACGTCGGGCTGAGAACTTTTGTGATTATTGTCAGTTTCTTTCCTCACATTGTCTTCTGTTGTAACTTTATGTAGTATAGTAGCGAAAGCGAATGCGAAGTGAACCTTTTTCGTGCTGATGTTATTGTAAACGTGTTATTTTGGATTTTTGATGAGCGAAGCTTGAACATGAAGTTGCTATATGATATGGGCGACTTCGGTGTTGTCGTCTTCGACTCGGTCGGTTAAAAATGAGTACTTTTGAGTGTGTTGTATGTTGTAAGAATGTAAATTGTGTGGTGCGATATGACATCACGTTAGAATAAACATAAGAACTGGAAGATTATGTATTTCAAGTTCTGGACTCAAATAGAACCTTCATCTGTAACAGAGCTCCATGGATCTTTAGGAACAGAAGAGGATTCGCCACTTCATAATGTACGTACAATGTCAAATAAGATAATGTGAGTCATGGCTTTTCTGTCGTTTGTCCGTCTTCCCAAGTCACAGTCGTTAAGTATCACATGGATTAGGTTGTTACTTATCGACCTTATGATGACGACTTTTTTACATGTCTGATAGTCTTTCCGTGTATGATATAGTCAAGCAAGGGCATCTCCCTTTGGGTGTTCAAGTCGTATGTATACTTTTATTACAAACGTATAGTATTCTGGGGTTTGTCAGGATACTTTACGTATCAAGCATTTTTAGTGAAGGTTTTCCTTTGGAATATTATTTACATGTTGGCTGCTTCTCAGACATTTTTCGCAGAGCTGGAGAGCATTATAGTCTGGGATAATGGAAATAGGTTCCTTCTGGCCCTGGCTCCCTTTTAAAGATTTATCTGTGCAATGCGTGACGTGTGTAACGTATGACACAACTTGTACAGATTCAGGGCATATGTAAATTGAATCCTTTTCGGGATGATGATGGAAAGGTATACACCGTGTTGTGGCGTGAGCAATGTTCCATCAATTTCCCTATAGTACTTTTGAATGGTTTTAGGATTTTCTTTACATGAGCTGGATGAGACTGTATAAGGTTTTGTGCATTTCATGCATGTTCATTTTAATTGCCTGCCTTGGCACAACTGCTTCATTTTTAATGTTCCATTTTTATTTTCATTGCGTTGTAATCCGAAACGCCTGCTGCTCAGCTTACTGTGCTGGAAAAGTCCTCTTCCTGTCCTGAACTGTACCACTCCTAAGTCGTTATAATTCGTCTAAGGTTAAAAGTTAAAACGTGCAAGTTGAAAGATCAAAACTTTTTTTTTATTGTTCTTCCATTCTTCTTTGAGATACGGTTTTATTCTTGTCATGCTTTAGTGCCTTAAAATGCATCATAATCATAGACAGGAATCGTTTCACAATACTGTGCTTTTAGAGTCACAGCCGTTTTAAACTCCATAGTTTACAACTGGATGGAGGTCGTATTGTTAAATAGTTGTGTAGCACTACTATTATTATTGTTCTCGTGCTGGCCCATTTAATTTTGAATAGAATGCGTCAATCCTCACATACTTTTACTTTCTGATTCATGTAAGAATCTAAGACAGTTAGACTCGAGATGAAAGAAGCATCAAAGGAAGAAACATTATGGAATTTATTAGGTTGTTGTTGTAACAAGTAAAGTGTGAATTAGGATTTACAATGGACTAATTTCTTGAAGAAGACGAAGGCATGTGAGAAGGAAGAAAGAAGTTTGAGGGCGCCTGCCTACTGTAAACAAGCAGTGATAGATATGGACCAGATCGTTTGACTTGGCTTTTGGCTGCCTGCCTTCGTACACTTCGGGCATTGAAGGGAAGTCGTAGAAGGCCTAGGAACTATGCCCATAAGACAGGTTAATAATATAAATGCTTTCCTCGAGGATTCCTCACAAGGAGCACACACATGTGTCGCTCGTGCCCGTATGTTGCAATGTAAAATGTAATGTAAGACGTGAGTCGTGATGAGCTGCGTTTTGAGGATATTCCTTTTTCCTTACACTTGTGGTACTTCGCACTTGGTCTTTCGTACAACTCCAGATTTATTTTTAAGCCCTCAGTGCCCTTCTTTTGCCTACATGGCCCATTTCTGCACACGTTCTCCGACTCCATTCCAGGCCAAGCACAGGATGTGTCGTAGTCGTATCGCATACTCTGTAGCTAGCCAAAGCCCATAACCAAAACCAACTTTAACTAACGTCACCATCGCCGCTGAAATGCTCGTATTCATTTCTCTGTTCATAGCTCGGTAGGCTCCTGTTCTTAATCGAAGCATTTCATCTTCACCAGGGTGAAAGGAAGAAACCCAGGAACTGCAGTCGTGACTTATGACGTTATGACTAGTGACCTTACGACGACCTGTTTTCAAATGCATCTTTTAACTAGCAACTTGTAGCTTTGGGATGTTTAGCATTCGACTTCCAAAGCCTTTTAATAAAAATGTGTTCGTATTTATCTTGCATTGAGTTTGCTTTACGTGGTTTAGTCCTTTAGTAGTAGAACAGAATGAAAAAAACACAAATGTCGCACAGATCGACGTTTATGTACAGTTTGGTTTGACTGCACGTGTTTTAAAGTGTTAGAGACAACTTGAAGAGCAGAATTACAAAAAAGGTTAGAGCGACATTGTATATAGGCACTTGAGTTGCATACAAAAAATAGAGTTGACGATGGATAAGAAGGTGAGATAAGGCTTTAAAAAAAGGATATGGACTATGGAGCCTATTTGAAACCCCTTCTCAAAGAGGAAGATTCAGGTGAAGAAGACTTGAATGAGCTGAGCTTGGGAAGAAGGAGGATTGAATGAGTCGATTTAAAGTGAGCCTAGGGACAGAGAAGGTCATGCACCTTGAGAAATTTCCTTGGTGAAGTGCTATGTCAAGCAGGCGATGCATCCTCGTATGAGAGAAGTGTTTAGCATAGCATGAAAGAATCAGAGGCAGATTAAACTGGAAGGTTTAGCAAGCCTAGATTCCATCGTGAAGGTTTTTGCGTTTTGTATGGCGCAATGCAATGAGGGCTCTCGCTCCCACAGCTAGAGACTTGCTTAGGGGCTGGATAAAATGTACATGTAGGCATAATGATGCTGTGTGAGCACTTACGTAAGGCTAAAGTCCAGAAGAGCAGGCGTGTATTGTAACTTGAGAGAACTGGCAGAGTTGGATGGTGGATTTAATGGATGCTGTGAGAATTCATTGTTACCTGGTGTGAATTAACGTAGTGTATTTCAGGGCCGTAGTATACATACAGACATGCGGTAGTAATGTAACTCTTGCAGTCTCTTTTTCTGCTGTGCTATGCATGTCAGTGAGGAAAAAGGGAATGCCATGCAATGTTGGATGTGATCGGTTTGGTCTGTTTTGCCTTTACTTACTTGGCGTACTTAGTGTGAGCATGGAGTGTCAGTCAGTTTGCGTTGTGGTTTAATGGGCATAGAGAAACAAGAGATGAGCCGAAAAAGATCCACACTGTGCAATATATGAGGAAAGATAGCAAACTGCTGGCTCTGGCTCAGATCTCAGTCAGATGAGGGCATGGAGAGACAGAGTGACTTTGTAAAGGTACATTGACTTCAGTACTCAAGTTGCCTGTTTCTGCCTCGTGCTGGAATTCCGCCGAGGATTGGATTAGGGCTTGTTTCTACAGGCTCATAGGGCAGGGTAGCTTCAGTCAGCCAAAAACTCGTGTAGGGGAAAGCCCCTTCTCTGGACTCCTTGTCGCTATGTGTGTGTATTTTTCTCGTAATAATGAAATGACGATGGAACAGAACGGATGGACGACTGAGTCTCTCACAGAAGATGCGCCGGGCAAAATCCTGCATGCCTTGCCCCTTCCTTCAATCCCTCTTTTTCATCCCTTCGCCTTCGCACACTTCATAGATTCCTACGAAGGGTTGACGACTCACCAAACTCAACTGCTGAGGCTTTTCTCAGTTTGCACAACATTCGTCTCCCTCAACTCATTCCCTTCACTTCCTTATTCCAATCTCTCCCCCTTTTGTCCAGGGTACCCAGATTTATTGAAATCAAAACAGTTTCGTTCCAGCTTTAACTGTACAAATAAAAAGTAAATAGTACTCCGAGTGAAAGTTTGTCAAAGGCATAGATAAGCATAGTGTGCACATGAGAACCGAGGACTTGAAGTGTCGTCTCCTTTTGTGGGCTAACAATAGAAAAAATATTAATTCTACAAGTGCGCTACATTAAATTTGCAAGGCAAATGCACCTTGCATGAAAATTCAAATGTTGTGCAATCAGCAGCACCTTTAAGAGCATTAGAGGCCTTGCTTTCGTGTTGTTTGGGTTCACTCAGTTTTAGCCCTGTAAAGACGCTACGACTACAAATTGCTGACGTGGTTTGCCTACACAAAAGGATTACAAACACAACAAATTGAATTACTTGAGTGAGTTGGATCGGATGCTGCTGTGTGTTCCATAAGACACACTTGCAGCGTCGGAACAAGTGGAACGTGCGGAGCTGTTGCTGTTACACAGTAACACAGTGAGTGGAAACAGCAAGGACAAAAAATAGAATACTATATACATTATAATTCTTTTTCTGTCGTATGCTCTTGTTTCGTGTAGTATATGTATTCTATCTAACCACTCCTGATAAGCAATGCTCATCGAATCAACCTGCCTACAACTTCCAGTCGAGGTTTGTATCTGCACTTTCATCTTCTAGAACCGTTTTGTTTTCACAGAATTATTGGATGTGTGTACTTAGCTTTGTCAGGTTGGTTGTGTTGTTGGTTCAACTTTTTATTTACTATTCATTTTGGAATGAATGGGTGTTTCCAATTTTGAGGGTTCATTTCTAAGTTTTCGCTTGTCAAAATGACTTATTGCGCTTTATGAATGATAAATACGGATAAATATTGTAACATTGTGCTTGAAGTCATATAATCGGATTTCGTGCTTTGGTAATCTTGCTCTGAACTAATTTTGGTTCAGTGTTTGCCGGTCTTTTGTGACGAAAGCACTATAATGGTACTTTTGATTCTAGGAATAAGAAATCATTCATGTTGTACAAAGTTATTACTGCTTGAAGAAAAACGGAGTTAGGACGGAGAAAACTGACTGAATGTAATACGTCAGAAGAAAACATACGGGTCGGAGTGTTGTCATAAGCTTGCTCACTTCGAAGCAAAGGAAAAGATAGGAATGAGTGTTTTTTATTGATCGTTAGAAGGGAGGGCAGGTTCGTTGTCTGAGCCAGCGGGAGAAAGCCACCATGGACTTTCGTGAGTGAAAGGCCTTAAATGAAGTCACCCTTTTTCCTTCACATCCCTTTCTCCATGTCGGGTTTCTTCCCTCGGAGACTCCAAATCGATCGTTCCAAGGTTTCTTAGCAACGCGAGGACAGCCGGGGCCTTTCCAGGCTTGGGTAGGGAGCCGACAGGCACAGTGTGGCTCCCTTTCCGCCTTCCTTTCTTGCCCTGCCTGGTCGATTGGGATGCCTACGTTCACCCGAGCCGGGTAACACAAGGGAAAGCCATGGTATATAATTTAGCCTGGCACTGATATTACCCCAAAAAAGACAGAATGGTCTATAAGGAAAGCACGAGACATGTGAAAGTCTGGGTTAGGCTTGGACACTGCAAATCTAACAAAAGTGAAAATGCGAACGAGTTGTGTTCTATGTTGGCTGACCGTTCCCTGAAGCCCTTCTTGGCTTATAGCTTACACGAGAGTGATGAATACAAGCTGAAACGAATTGGATGCTTGTCTTTCAGCATGGAAAAGCAAAGAATGTATGGACGTCTACGTAGTGCTTCGGTAAATGAGAATGCTGGTGCGGACACGGGAACTGGGAACCTTCAGGTCTGTTCCTTGTCGGAGTCAAGGCATATCACCGAGTTTTCTGTGCCTTGCTTTCGTTACCTCCTTTCCATTTCCCTTCCTCAGTCGACTCCTCCAGTCCTCCATAAGCAGTGTCCGGGTGATTGCCTTCCCTTCTCACATCTGTCCGAATCGATTACTGTCGTTTGTTAGTTTTCTTTGCCTTCGACTCTTGGTTACATAGAACACAAAAAGGAAAAAGTATATATTAATGATTTGGAATCCTGCTCATTGCCTAAAATTCGTCTTTTCAATTCAACTAATTTCCGTAAGGGCATTATTTTTCTTTCCTGTAGACGACGTGCCGACGACTTAGAGTGTATTTTATTGTCTTTTTATGTAGCTTATGTCACAAGTCATTAAACTAAAGTGAGCTACCATGGCCTACTTTTTTCTAAACGTGCTGGCATAAAGGAGTGCCTCAGTGCTAGAGTATACCACGTTGGGTTTCAACATGCTGTCACCGCATGCAGTATAGTCACTTTGACGATTGCAGGAAGCTTGCTCGAACGTCACCTCACATAACATTATAATTTGTTTATAGTATAGTTCGTCAGTCCTTAATGTCAGGCTAGGGCATTGGATTCTGTAACAGTATAAAGTTTTTATTGCGGTTCAGAGACCTGGGAAAGTGCAGCATAAGGATGGTTAGCACAGTTCGAGGTATGTAGTGTAGTAACCTGTTGCAGTTAAAATTGAATAATTAAGCCTAACTTTCGTAAGCTGCAATCGCTAGACAAGTATCTTGCTGAAAAGTTAGCAAGGCCTAAATAATTAACTAACCTATTTGTTTTTCTTGTTTGATTTCAGGAGCTGACAATTAAAGTTTACCACATTATCGGTAGAATACAGAAATCATTATTGGAGTAATTTTGGTGTAGAATCAACCAACCAAGATGGGTGGAATAGATCAGCACTTTTGCCTTCGGTGGAATAACCACGCTAGTAATTTTACTGAAGTTTTGGAACGTCTTCTACAACAAGAAGCCCTTACAGATGTTACATTAGCCTGTGAAGGAGGACAAACTTTCAAAGCTCACCAGACCGTGTTGTCAGCGTGCAGCCCGTATTTTGAAAATGTTCTGGTGAAGAACAGTCATCCTCATCCAATTATTTTCATGAAGGATATCAAGTCGTCAGAAATGAAAGCTTTGTTGAGTTTTATGTACAAAGGCGAGGTGAACGTTGCCCAGTCGTCATTGTCGGAGTTTTTGAAGACTGCAGAAGCCTTGAAAATTAGAGGACTTACGGAGGGTAGTGATAGTAGCAACACTACGTCGGAGCACACTACGTCAAAGGAGGATCGAGATAGAACCAAAGGATCGTCGGCTGTGGCTTCTAGCACTGCAGACTCTACCCTGAGTCACGGAAATGAGAACGCTCCGAGCCGAAAGAGACGTCGCGTATCAGCAAGTAGTAATGATGATGAGCCCATTGGATTGTCCAATCACCATCATCACGTATGTCATATTTTCAAGTTTTAGTTGTGATTCGTGGTTCACATTACATTCTTGATTGAAATATCGTGTTACAAATTAAATGAATTTAATTTCTGTTTTTCAGGATTCGAAGGTGGTGGAAGGAAACGGGAATCGTTCTGCAGATGTAATTTCCATAAGTTCATCTTCGGGAAGTCGGCCGTCACCGCCAGCCTTGATAGCGATTGCAAAACAGCCTGGAAGTCGTACAAGTCAACCTAGTCCATTGATCAATTCAGATACTGGTTCCGTGATTGATCCTGCGTCCTTTCTGATGCCTGTCATGGATCCAAAAGGAGATGATTACGATGACGATGTCAATGTGAAGGTTGAGGATGACGATGATGACGATGATGATGGAATTGATGACGGGAGATACACAATAGGATACTATCCACATGCTGCCTCATTATTGGTATGCTTCTATATCATTTTAAATTACATGGTCACAATAGTTGTTGATTTTTTAAAATTCGAATTATGAATTATATGTTTATTTTATTAAAGGAAAAATCGAGTGATGATGACAAAGGGGACGGAGGGGACTCGGATCATCAGAGTTCAAACTTAGAGGGCATCGAAATTGCTGACGGTAAGTGTTATCTTTAGTTTGATATTCCACTTTATATTTCTTCATTGTTACTGCTGCATTTTTGTTTTCGTGAATGTTAATGTTCAGCTATGCATTTGATCATTGATCTTTTTCACCAATTTGCAGTTGGTAGTTATGAGTTTGTGTAAGACAAAACATTTACCGATTAATTTGTGTGTGACACTTTAAAAATAATTTATATTATGACAGCTAGTTTATCTGTACGATGAAGACAAATATTAGTACTATTTACATGTATAACGTCCGCTTTTTAACTACTTTTAATCTACACTACTTTAAATGTATACAGGTGGTATTGTGACAGGTTCGTTTAAGATTCGGAGCACAGACAATATTATAGCTGGGTGTTGCTTGATTAGGTCAGATCATAGGGGATGTTAAATATTGTAAAGTTTTTTAATTGATTGCAGTTGCAGTCTCAAGACGATTGTCAGAGTCTAAGGGAAATGAGCATACGCGATCAAGAAGGACTAGTCCGCAGACGGAGAGGCACAGTCTAAAGCATGGTTCAGATTCTCTTTACGTGCACAAGGTTCAGGGTCGTAAACACAGTCACATTCCATCAGAAAAAGATACAGCAGAACAGGAGCGAGTGGAAACAAATGTAAAATCCGGTGTAATTTCATCGTGCATTCCAATTCCAGTGGTGTCTTCCATTTCCGCGACTTGCGGTCGGCATATTTTTAGCGACTTTGCTGGCGAACTTGCTGTCAGGGGTATAGAATTTGTACCTCGTCGTCTTAGCTTACCTCATGGTGCTATAATTTGTAGTCCTTCTAGTAGTTTGACTGTGAGTAGAACAAGTGGACCTTACCGAAAAACTAGTTGTAGTAACTGTTATGGCATTGGGGAAGGCTCTCGAGTTGGAGTGAGTAGTCATTGTAAATTCGTATGCCATTTGTGTAGTCATGAGTATCCACGTGAGTCTACGTTAAAGAACCATTTGAAAGTTTACCACAAGATTGAATTTTCGGGTCCAGAGGATTCAGTACAAGAAAAAATGCCAATGTCACCTACACCTAAGTAGTTCATTTTACGTGATCTTAGTTCATTTCATGTTAGTATCTTACTTAGCACTTTGAAATCAAAAATTCCCATAGGATGAATCGTTAAGTTATTTCAAGGAGTTCATCTTCGTTTCAACATGTTACTTCAACTAATTTGTTTAAAAATAATCTGTGACTTGAAAACTGTTTGTTAATAAAGGTCTCTACCTTGCTTAATGGTGATTTTGATTAGCACACATGCCATAAAGTTACAAATACAAACTGGAGTATGGCAGTTCTTTGAAAGTCACATGGTCAAGGAGCACCACAAAACCACAAAGCAGGCGACAGTCGCACAACATTCAGTGCAAAATCGTATTTTAAAATGCTGTGATCTCTCCTCTGTGCCTGAATGAAAATATTATGCAAAACTAAACGTTTGAAGTGCAAAAATTTGCGTGCATATTCATTATCCATTTGCATAAATTCATGTCAGGGTTCAGAACATGAGACGATGGCTTAGAAATGAGCTTGAGTGGCGATTTGAAATGTAGATTAGGTTAGGACCGAGGAGGACTCATTCCTTCTCAACCTCTCGTCTTGTAATATTATTTACGTATGCAGTCCTTCATAGGCAGGAGCTGAGATGGATTTGATTTGAGTGCTGCAGAAAAATGCTTGGTGTCTTCTATTTTTATGCGTGTAAACTTTTCTTATGCTTTATTCATGAATGGATGAGGGGGTTTTGTTGCGGACATAGCGTAGGGGTCCTGTTTAATAAGTATTGCAGTTCAATGTTCAATGCATGCTTAGGAATTGATTCTCTCATAACTCGTTTTGTCGATTTTGGTTCGTTGAATTGCTAAAGATTTTCATATGTATGATCAGCTCTAGTTCTAATGAATTATGGAATACGGACAACATTAATTTGCATATGGAGGATATGGATTACTAACTCTTACGTAGTCTACTTATCTATATATAGCTCCATTATGTGATCCTTCTGGTAGCGAACGGTAGCCAGCTGTGCCTTATTATTATGAAATGTGTTAGGTGACGAGATTATTATATCCATTTTTTAAATAAAAATATGAAGCAAACCATGGTGGACTTGAGTTTGGTAATTCTGGAAAGATGTAGGGGATAGGAGATGACGAGGATTGAGAACTGAGGATTGTAGCATAAAGGAGGATAAGCATGAATATGACAGAAAATTTCATGTTTATTTATAATTAACAAACACCAAACACGTCACTAAAGTTATGTTGAGCAATATAATTTTTTTTGAGCACTTGGGATCATTTTGAAATGGCATAGCAAGAATTGCATTGATTATGAAAAAGTCTTGTGTTGATTTTGACACATTTCAAATCAAAGTCTCTGTCGGTTGTCTATTTCCAGGGCGTATCTTTGGATCCATTTTCGAGAAGGTGAAAGGAAGTCCACACCTAAAAAGATGTAAATTGTGTGGGAAACTGGTTAGAGGGCGGAAACACAGATTTGTCCACATGCCAGGTTAGACGAGCACTTTTCACATGGCTAGTTTCCGTTTTTTCATATATTAGTGGATATTGCTAACAGGATTTGGTATTTTTCAGGCACCTACTCCTGTCCCTACTGTCCATGTGTCTATACTCGTAGTGATAACCTAAATGCCCATGTACGGGTCAAACACGGAAAACCAAAGTGTCCATCAACAAGCAACAACTCCAGCAACTCTACGAGTCCTACTAGTAGCTCTGCTACAAGCACTCTGGTCAGTCTCATCAGTGCTGCCGATTACAAGTAGTGACGTCGCTTCGTTCTTACTTTCATGAAGAACACAGGGCCGCCACACTGCGCATCTTCAGGACCAAAGATTATAGATTTACGAGAAAACAACACTACTGCTACTTCCTCATGGATTGTCTCACTGTCACTACTCTTCTTCTTCTTCTTGTTCAGCTTCATCTGTCATTCTGTCATCCTTCAACTTTGGTACTCGTTCTTGTCGTCAGTTAGTTTTGTCTGTACTTCTTTGGTTCTTCGAATTAAGTCATTTATACTATAATTAATAATTACTAAATTGGGAAGGCACGTGTATGATTACAACTTTCCCCGGACTCGTTGCATGTCAAATGCCCAGTGTGATACAGTACCTAAAATTCGAGAAATCACAAGGATCCGGTGGAATTTCAAAATACGAGATCGATCGTAAACAATGGAACTAAAACTAGTTGACATGTGCATGATTTGAAATGTAACGTATTATGTTTAATGTCAGTAGAAGAAACAAACTGTTAGCTTATCTTATCATCTTCTGTATATACTAATTGCATCCTTTTCTAACTGTTCGACATTATTTAGCATCATAATATTAATATAATATATTTACAGTTATAGTTCAGTGTCGGTTATGTGCAATCAACATAAATTCTATGGGAAAAGTAATAGAAGTTCTAATCAACATTTTATAAGGATAGAGATTTAATTTTGGTTATTATAATGATGATGTAACGATCGCGTTCATTTTGTGTGCAACATTTGTATTAGGTTTGACATATTAATTAACCAGAGAATGATGAATTTAAGTACATAGCTCGTACCTTTGATTTTTACGTATTGAAGCTTTCGTTTTTTCGCATGTGCACGTTCGTAAAAGAAAGCCTGTAAGAAACTAACTAATGGAAACTTGAAACCAAATTTTGACGTCAATCAGTTAGTCATGTTAATAATGCTAAGGATTTTTTTTTTGAAAACAAAAGTTTTATTTTACCTTGGTCTGCATTACTGCCGAAATCCCAGTGATTTCTAATCATTGTTTACTGGAGGGACAGGAATGCATTCAGTACAATCACAAACTATGTGGCATTCAGTAGTAGGACGGAAACAAGTTGCAATTTATACGTATTTTTTAGGTACGACAGCTTTAAAATCCCAAAGTCCCATTTTTTTGTTTCATTTTTTTGTTTTTGTTTTAATTTTAAATCTTGACGTATTAATTATTATATTACGTAGATTAATTATAATTGCATGGAATCATCTTTGTTTGATTACGTTTGTTCATTGTTATTTTGTGATCTTTGTGGTTCGGTGAAATTGCCTAAGTCTCATTTAATTAATCACGTATAGCTTTTTTGAGTTTTGTTTTTGTTCTGTAATCATTTTGGTTACTAACTTTTTTGGTTTTATGGTGCGGAATATTCTTTAGTTTAATGACTATAGGTTTAACTATGGAATGGAATCTTAGATGGGATTTTACTGTAGGGGAAAGATTTATTTTTTTGGGAAAAGCAAAAATGTTACTAGATTTTTTGTAGTCTTCAGTTTAGTTTGTTAACGTTAGTATTTACAGTTCAGAACGGTTTAATGAAAGCAAGACAGTGCGCAATGAATAACGCCTATTTTACGATAAAAAATATCTATAGTTTTATAGAAGCAGTATTTCAGTTCCAGTAAATCATGTATCATGTTAGGATGAAGAGTTATAAAAAAGAATTTACTTTATGAATTTCACAGTTTTAAACAATTTTTTTTTGGAAGGAATGGTATAAAATGAATTTGGGGTTAAGATCGTTGTGCTTCGAGTAATGAGATCTGCATCAGCTTTAAATTTGATTGTTTTTTTTAGTCAATTGACCTATGAATTCGGGTGTGTACGGAAACGCAAGTCACGAATGATTTATATTGTTAGTGTGTACATAATTAATGCGCTGGTTAGATTTTGAGTTCAGATTGTCAACGGGCATGTTCACGTACCTAACTATTCAGTCCGAGCAAGATTTACGGCAGGTTTGAGCCATTTTTCGGAAAAGAGGGTGAAAAGTCCAAATAATCTCCAAAGATAATTTTTTGCATAGGTGAAATTAGTAACGGTAGAGTTCATTGTATTCTGTACTAGTATATAGATTGATATGAAATTGCATGTAAAATGTCAGGATATTTGTCGAAGAAACGTAATATTTCCTATTTAAAAAAATGAAGTGGTACTCGTTTTCTACTAAAAAGTGACGAAAATCTGAATTTGTATGAAAAAAACACTAATCATGATTAGGGGTAAACGATTAAAAAATATTGGAAAGTAATATTTAATTTATTAAGAAATTAAGATGGTAAAATCTATTCTGTTATGAAGAAAAACGTGTTTGTACTATCGTAAATTCGTAATCCGTATTGGTGTTACTATAAAAAGAAAACGTGAATGTGTAATAGTTACGCTAACCATTTATGCAAAAATATGATAAAATGATGGATTTTGAGTCAAAATATTTACATACCCAAGTGAATTTTGAACATTTAGCAAGGAATGGGATTTTATTATATAAAAACCGACAAACAAGCCTTGCACGAAATATTATACTAGTGACATGAAATTTTGAATGTGAAGGAACGGTTTAATTAAGAAATTAATTGCCCTATATTGTAGGCGTAATCATTTTAATGTAATTTAATTAGTAAGATCTAATTAATTAATTTAAGTAATTATTCAATATACGTAATCGTAATTTTGATGGTGCACAACTTGTTTTGTCCGGTTTGACGATACCAAAAAATTTACCAATTCATTATTAAGTTTTTTTTTTGTTTTTTGTTCGTCGTTCTGTACAAGTTTTTTTTTGGGTGAAGCCTTAATGATTTTACGATGTGTGACTGATCCAGTAAAATGGTTAATTTTGTTCTTCGTGTGGTCTTTTCACTGAGAAAAATGAGAAAGAGATACGACAAAATGTTAGTTAGAGATAGAGAATGCAACCGTTTGAAAAAACGGTTGGTTTTGTCGGAAATGCTGAAATGTTGGTTCGTGTTTTTGATGTACGTTTTTGTGTTCTGTTCATTTTGAAAGAAGGATAAAAAAATGATGTGTTGTCGAATGTCAAGTTAACTTGAAAAACTAAAGGAAATGAAAATGAGGAATTGACCTTCTTAAATAATAACTTCTTAATTTTTAACTTATCTGTTGTTGACAAGAAATCATAATCATTTTATAAAATTATGAACTCATTATCTCTATATTTCTGTATTGGGTTTTTTTGTGTGGATTGCAAAAAAGTACTTTTTCAGAATAAAAGTTACAGAAATGTTTCAGCTGAAAATAAAAAGTCTTCGAGTAATGTTAAAATTTTTGTATAATCCTAAAATCAGCAATTTTTTTTAGTTTATGGAGCTCACGAAAATGCATTAGGCCTGGCTTGGTTTGGCACTTGGCATTTGTACAGAAATCATCATTGATTTGAGTTACACTTTTATACTTGTTCACGCTTTGATTCTTTTGGTTTATTTTTCTTCTTTGTTGTTCTTTAGGTTTGGCAAAGGAGTTAGCGTTGTTCTTTTAGGAAATGGTTGTTTGGTTTTTTTTAAATGGCTGTATCTTTGCAGCTATTGAAATTATTTAGACTTTAAAATTGCTATTTTAATTTTCCCATTGGTCTGGTCGGTCTGGTGCTCCTGTAGGCAAACAAACATTTTTTTATGGTGATTGATTGGTGGCGGTGACTTTTTCAGTGGTTTCATAAATTGTTTAGTTTGCAAGGGATTGTTTTTAGTTGGTGAGGGATTAAATTGGACTTTTTGAGGTGGTCGGTTGTTCTGTACATTATTTTCTTTTGTCACACTATTATTTTAATTAGCATTAATAAGTTTTACTTTTGTCGTGGACAGAAGAGTTGTGTAATATAAGTAGGTAGTAGCCCTTGTATAAAAGTAGTAGTGAAAGTGAAGGGAAATTGGACGGATCTGGACTAACTGCTTGCTTTGGGGATTACTAATTACGGCTTAGTTAACGCTAATTTAAATATCATGTAAAAGGAATACATTGGATTTTCTATATGAAAATGTGACTTATAATTTTACTGAAAATGTATTCCTTTGCATGATTTTGGTAAATCATTGCTGATGAAGGTGGGTTCTTTTTTGAATCGAGGGCTTTTGTATTTGGGGTTGCTGGCCAGGGACAAAGTGAAAGTTCATGTTGTTCATGTTCATGACGACTGTTGACAGGTTCAGGTGCATTTCCACCACGTCCATGTTTCATCTTTGAGGCCGTTAGCCCAGGTCCTGGACCAAGTTCTGCGGAGAGGAAACGTTGTCTTCTCTGCGGCAAAGTGGTTTCCAACGATTATCAACACTACAGGGTCCATTTTCCAGGGAATTATCCATGTCAAATATGTCAAAGCTTGTTCAAGCGAAAAGACTACTGGAAGACTCACATGAGAAAGCAACATGGTGCTTCTTTCCCAAGTGACAACAAACGCGGCGGCGGCGGCGGTGGGGCTGCCGGTCATGGTCATCATCTTCATCATGCAGACGTTCCTTCCACTTCCACTGCTTCACATTCACATCCATTAGAACCTTCCATTAAAGAGAAATTGAAAGAGAAAGTCTTTCTATTGAAATCCGAATCGGGGGTCAATTTATCTCATCACCGTAATTTGGATTCGACCTGATAATCATGAAAACCTTGTAACTTCAGGAATGAAACTTCATTCCAGAAATGTGTGGCCTCTCGTACGTTACTTTAGAAGAAACTATCCAAAATCAATTCTGCCTTTTATGAAAACTGTGTGACCAGATTCCTAACTTTATGGTAATACCTAAAAAATTTAATAACTAACTACATCACGAATTAATACTAACTATTATATTTAAAACTTGCATGTTTTCAAAGAATGTTATTTTAAAAACTTGATGTATAGTGAGCAACATTGCTAGTATAAAAATGTAATTGTGGAAAATGATGTCGATTTTTCAACGAGTTTGTTTATTTAAGAATATTTTTACCATTAATAATCTTCACCAAAAAAACAATCCTTTTAATTTTAGAAACTAACTAATCAAACTAATCATTTATTGTTTTCATGGAGGACTCATACTACGATTATTAACTGATTATTGTAACGCAAGAGTTTATAAACTAGTCTGTAAAAAACATAGGAAAAAAGCAATCTTGTTCAAACTGTGCCAATCATAAAAGGTTTTAATATGCTCCACAAAATGACCTTTTTAATGCCAATCACGCTAAAACAAATTTTAATCATGAAACAGATCGAATTTTAAGTGCATGACAATTTTTAATGTTCAATTTTTAATGACAAAATGTTAATTGTTTTCCTTGCCTGTTGTGTACAGTCTGATTTAGATTTTAAATACAAAGAAACAAGACAGATTTTTTTCTTTAATTAAAGTATGTATTTATTAATTATTATTATAGGTTAATAATAATTATTACAATTTAAAAGTCATCGTGTCAACATTTAAAGTTCCTTTTTGCAGTAATAAGCTTAGTCAGTTGTCAATATTTGCCAAAAATGCAATATTATCCTAGTTCCTTTGCAATATAATCGTTACCAGTTTCAGTTTGTGTTTGTTTTTGTCTGAGTCAATGTTCATTTTGAAGGAATTGTTAACGTTTTTTTTGTATAAAATGATGCCATTCAAAAAAGTGAAATATCGCACGTTTTATTAGTGATAGATTTTTAATAATAAATTAGATATCATGCGGTTTATGAATGTTTGTAGTTATGTTTTATGATTTATGATGTTACCATTAATTATGATTATAACTTCATTACGTTTACGTGTTATTTGAAAATGGATTTAAAATGGATTTGTAATTGCAATGCGTTTAGATTTTAAAATATTATCGTTTTTTTTGTGGGGGGGGGGGGGGTTTAATGATACCTTGCAAAATGTGCCAAGGTGGTGCGGTGGTTGCCTACAAAAGTGGCTTTGACTTCAATTATAGATAAACATTTTGTAAAATATCAAACGTTTAGTGTTTTAATGNACCTTGCAAAATGTGCCAAGGTGGTGCGGTGGTTGCCTACAAAAGTGGCTTTGACTTCAATTATAGATAAACATTTTGTAAAATATCAAACGTTTAGTGTTTTAATGACGGAAAAAATTTTAAAAACTGATAATATTGTTATTTACATAAAAAAGTTGATGCTATAATGAAATTCTAAATAAAACGTTTTTGAAACTCAATTTTTATTGTATGACAGGCGACAAGGTTTCATTGTTTCATTGTTGAACAAGATGACAACTAATGTTTCTTTGTCACTATACAATAGTCGCCCTACTTGACACAGATAAACGGGGGCATTTTGGGACTGCCTGTGTCAACATATTGGTGTAATTATAATTACAGATTCGGAGCGTACGCGTGTTACACTTGATAAAAAATTGGCAATTTGGAAGCACTACATTGCACTTGTACGATTATCGCTATTGGACACATGCATTTTCCTTAAAGGGTTCTTTTTTCTTAATCACAATCATTGTGCAAAAACATTAAAAGGACGTGATGCGAGATGCGATCCTAGACACTCGACATTCGACACTTTCACTAATTGTCATTGTGCGTCTACGAATTTGTCCTAGATGACTTTTTACATAATCAATGTTGACCCAGCCAGTAGCCGGCCGGCCTGCAATGTTTTTTTGTGGGTGGATGCACAGACAGAGTTGATAAAGATGCATAATTTTTGCGTCATCATTCTCATCATGCATTTCATTACTTCATTTTCATTTCAAAATGCCACTGTTTAATAACAGGGTAAGCGTATTAATTACGATGTGAAATTAAGCGACATTTGGTGTTGGTTGAGTACTTTTTGGAGTCAAAGATGAATGCATGTCTGACGAAACTGTCTGTACAAGTGTACTTTACAGGTCAAGGATTGCCAAATTTGCCATTTCCGTTCTTAGAACGTTTCAGTGTGCCAAAAATGCTTTAATTACAATTATGTACGAGTATACAATAGAGAATTTTTGTTGTAAACCACTGCAACTTTGTTTAATTTATATTTCCAATTTCATGCATTTTTTTTACACAGAACATTCACATTTCTTCGGTACATTGTATAAAAAGTACAAAAAAATATTTTAATTATACTGTTGTGGTATCTTTTTGGTATGGAAAGTGAAGCTTTTTGCTACACGGAGAGAAGTTTTTACCGAAACAACATGGCAGTCTTATCTTGTCGTGTAAAACTTTTGGGGTAGGATAGTAAGTAGTTTAAGTTAACAGAGCTAACAATTTGGAATTATCACGGATGATTATAAAAATTACAACAATTTTGACTTGGACCCATCGCTGGATTCAACTGTAGAATTTGAGAATTTTGTATGGCTCTTTTTGATGATCTGGCTTTACGTTGAATTTTGGGGAGAGGACACAACACGCACAAGCTTAACCGTAGTATCCTGAAACAGGAAGAAGGAAGGTGAGTTACATCTCAGATGTAAGAATCAGTAATTGATTGCATTTTAATTAGTGCATTTACCGAATCCACCGAATCCACGGCCATAGCCTCCATAACCGCCGAAACCATGACCATAACCGCCGAAACCACGTCCTGTAAGAATAATCATGGCGCATCTTGTAGAGTATACAAAGATTTTGCAACAATTAAACATCCAAAACTTTTAATTGATCTTACCATATCCGCCCAATCCGTAACCTCCGTATCCACCATAGCCCAATCCTCCGTATCCCAATCCGTATCCACCATATCCGCCATATCCTCCATATCCGCCTAATCCGTATCCACCATATCCGCCGTAGAGACCGTGACCACCGAGACCATAGCCACCTTGAAAAATTTGATAAATATTGATCACATTAATAATTAATCTCAGAATTAATATAATTAATTTCTTAAATATTTTGCATCTTACCATAGCCGAGTCCTCCGTACAAGTTACCCTCAGCGGTTTGAAGGTCCTTCTTTTCTTCAGCGGCGTAAGCAACGGCTACGCAAGCCAAAACGGCGATGAGGATCTAAAATTTTAGTCAAGAATTGAATTTTTTTAGAAAATAAACTTTATGAGTGCATTTCACCAAAAATCCAATTCCTCAGAGTGAAAAGAGTAATGTAACACGGCTCTTACGAATTTGTTCATGTTGAAGTTGGGAAGTTTTTGGTTCTGTTCGAACTGAAAGGAAGGTAAGAAACGTTTGATGCTCCAGACGACTTTTTCCGTCCCTTATATACTCAGAGTCGGAAAATTGAGAAAAGTGGACACGGGGGGGTAAAAATGAGTTAGCAAAATGAGTGCAGGACAGGTAGCAAAAGTCAAATCTGAGAGAGTCACAGAAGGGCAAGAGAACAAGGCAGCATGGCAAATCGGCACAGGATCGGTAACAAAAGTCGTGCATTGTCGTGATGTTGATGCCGGTCGTGTGGGTTACATGTGCTTTGTGCTACTTAGGTACCTACAATACCTACAAAAGTGCATACACAGACTCACTTTCAATGCACTTCAAAAACTACGTAACAAAACAGGTACATTTTCATTCACATTCTCATTTTGCATTCTGCACAAAGGTGCAGGTGTAAGGTACGAGAGTACGCGTTTCCTACCTGTCCGTTCTCATATCCACGATTAGCGATGATATATAGCATAGGAACTCACTTTGAAGCTTTACGAATTATACTTTTTGTAACACTCTTGTGAACTTAATTTGCATGAAGTGCACATGTATGTACAACGTCACCTTTGACCTGCTCCTTCTGTTGAGAAGAGTGTCTTTATTGACAAGTGACTACGTATTAATGATAGTAATTCCCATGTGTAAAACGAAACACATCGCATATATAAGCCCTTGGGCTGAAAAAAAAACCTCTCATAGTCACTCTTAATAATCAAGGGTCATAATAATTGTGTTATTATAATATTTTATTCAAGAATTAATACAATGATACAAGCAATCTGATTGCGTAATAAGTGACTATCTCTCAGGAAAAAGAGACAATTCCATGTACAAAAGAGAGCAAAAGTGTTAAAAGGGTACGGTGAGGGAGGGTCAGTCCTCAGTACCTTTATTACTACATTTACGTCTTGTACACCTTGTAAGATAGTCTTATAAATTCAGCACCTTGGTTTTGTGTGAGAATCGAGATTGAGAATGACTTTTAAGTTAAAGACATATGGTCACTTGACCGTACCACGTCGACTGACACCACCGTCACTTTTGTTGCAATTTTGCAATCATGTCGATAGTACGACAACAACAGTAGCCATCAGGCAATTAAAGTCTTGCTGAAATGCATGTAAAACAGGAGACTTTGCTCAGTTTGTACTCAAAAGATTCATTGTAAAAGAGTAGTGTACGAGCACACTTCATTCTAGAATTCTGTGTCAGTCCGTGTCCAGGCGGAACCGCGACTCAAAGTTTAATGCTTGCACTGTTGCACTATTTTTTATTCTATCGTAATCTGTTTTTGGGTAGGTTTTAGTCATTTTTGCTCTGTGGTTTTCTCACAGTGATCAAAGATAACAACTCAACAAGAATTCTCCACACGTAGTAGAACAAAACACTCAGGTTCCACAATCTCAGCAAAAGCCATTATTATCCTCGACACTTGCCTCATTGTATAACCTTTAATCGTACAGAAACAAATGGTTGCTCTTTGTGTGAATTTACGTTTGGAGTTTGGACAATGAGTCGACATTGGCAATCTTTAACGACCGTGTCCAATGAGCTTTAAACAACAATTGAATGCCTATGAAAATTACATTTTCGCCTATCCCAACCGCATATTTGGTTTTCACTTCCACTTTGCTCAAATCGGAACAAACTGACTCCAAGTTGTGTAATTATCAAATAGTGCGGAAAAGTCTGGCATTGCTGATTCAAGCGAATTAAATCCTCAAAAAGAACTCGTGACTTTTATTTTAAGCTCACCAAAATCACAATTTACATTTTTATAAGGAAGCAAAAGGACATTTTAATGTCGAATCCTTTTGTTCGTACTCGTATTTGTCATGTGGCTAATGTTACACGTAATTCTGCAACAAAGATCTCTACTTCCCATGCCGAATTGCAACATTTATGCTTTGAGAGAGTCCATTATTTTGGGAATATTGTTAAAGGGTAAGCTCGTAAGCTGATTGAGGTAAAAACCAATTTGAGTCATAATTGGATTGAAATGCAGAACGAAGGTTGCCACGTGTTTTAAGAACGTTGCAAATAATCAGTGGGAGACTCCCCAAACATTCGCAAATAAGCAATATTTTTTTTCTATCATCAAATATCCAAATCATCGTGAAGGTTGGTTTCCTCGGGTTCCCTTTAATGCAGTTGACCCAGCAGAGCCTGAACCACACATTTAATGCTAAATATGCCCTAAGTTGTTAACTTGTTAACGTTAGATTTAGTGCTTGTTGAGTAGCGCTTGAGTGAACATCACAACATGGAATGACCATCAAGTGTCTCGTGCGTCCTGTTACGCCACACACGTGCACTTCGAGACATTCGAGAGGCAATGAGATTTGTAGAGTAAATGAAAAAAACGAGAGCATTTGGTCAGAAAAGTGACAAAATCATGACTATCTCCTATCCATTCCTTAATGTACTCAAAAAGTCACTTTTTGAAACGTAGCAAAAGTTAATTGGTGAGACGTGGTAGTGTCGGCCACGAAGAACACCGTGTCTCCTGCCCCTTTAAGGCACACATGGATACATTTTCATTTCCTGGCTGTTTGTCGTGTGAATAATAGAACATTCGCAAAATTGATAATGCACCTTTTGGTATTGAGCTCACGTCCCCTCTGCGTCTCCTGTTTCTTTCCATTTCGACTTGAATGCATTTTCAAACACACAAAAAGCAGCGTTTGTTTGTTGTTGTTCAAATGTCTCGTATGTTAGACTTATACAAGTTGACACAATGAACCTTCCCAAGTTGAACAGTTGAAGATGTACCAAGGAGTGCAAGTACCGGATAAGAGTTTGCATGCGTTGATGACTCGCTCTTTTTGCTGTTTGTCCTCACACACCCAAGACTCAAACAGCGAAATGATCAAGAAGTGGCTCTTTTAGTGTAATGTGTAAAGTGTAATGTTGGTTTGGTGCACTCATTCATTTTGCGTGCACCTTCTGCAAAAAAATTCTGGGCACGCATTGTGCCAAAGCCTAAGGGTGTTTAGAGTTGTGGGTGTCTTATTAAAAGTTGTTGAGAAGCACAAAAATTGTTCTTGTTACATAGTTACATGATTATGATTTAAAATGAATCTGTTATTTGTTATGTATTTATTTATTCCATTTGAATTTGATATTCTATTTTCTATCTAAGCAATACGCATACGATATACGACATTCTCATGCTCATATGCAAAATATACAAGAAGTGTTATCGCCAATGCTCAACTTTCGTAAATGTCCAAAATTCATTTCCTTATAATAATAATATGTTTCTTAATCGGCGTATATCAAGTCAATATAAATTGACCGTGAACTCGATGAAATGAACCTTTTTAAAAATGATCTATTATAGTCTTTCTTGTCTCTTGTCTGACTGAATCCGAACATAAACACAAAGGATTGTATAATATTCTACAGTCACCGTCATCATGTCATTGTCATTTATTATGTGTGGTTCCGGTCGTACGCTACTGTTGCCAAAAGTGGCTGGTATCGACATTCGCTAAAAGCTCGAGAGAATTGCAAAATAAATTCTGAGAACAGTGATGTAATGAAAAGCCTAATCACTCTCTATAATGAGGGTACGACATTTTGAATGGGCCACTTGTCACTGCCTGTAAGGGTCACTAATTTGCCAATTCTGTTCACAAGGCTCGCGTGCAGGTGAGGAATTATACACATTTTATTGACTTATTATTTAATAAATTATTGTATTTCAAAGTGCCGTTCAAAATGAATGCTAAACTCGTATTTTATTGATACATCAGTTAATAAATCGTCCAGATTTGTTCCTTCATTTAATCCACAACACCGCAATGAATTTCACCTTTTTTGTGTAAATTCCAAAATGTTAGAACCTTAAAATTAAAACCACTACTTTTGTCCTTTGTCGACATTGACTTTCCGTTTCATTTTCATTTAATTGCACATTATAGGAACTGTTGGTCATTATGCAAGGCAAGATCGGTTCCTGATTACTTTCATTATATTTTGATAGAACAGGTGCCCTTGGTGGTTGCACACACTAGAGACGACAATCTTTTGTTGTCACACGTATACAGTGGCCATTGGCACGTTTAGCGCGTGTGCATAGTGCATACGTCAAACGAATGAGCAACAATGGAAGTCGTCGATGTCGGCAAGTAAGTAGTCACTTCAAAGTGCAAAAAAGCTATAAAGCCGCTTTTATAAGACACAATAAAGCATTTCAACGTGCAAGTGTGAGTGGAAGTTGTTGCACTTTTTGAAATCGAACTTATTCCTAGTAAAAGACACCTTTTGTCAAGTGTCATGCCAGTCGACTCAAAGCATGAAGACATTTTGAGACAACAAACCCGAACCAAACCGCTAATATTTGGGACACAGCACGAATCCCCTTCTATGCAAATGAGAAACGTCAGAAATTGTTTTATGTTTTCCTTTAACGCGTACAGAACGCGAACGTTCGTATAATCCCAATGCGACATGTCAATGTGGACTCAAGTGGACCAAACTGGGATTTGCGAATTTGCCCCAGGTTTGTCATGAGTTAATGAGTTAATGAGAATTAAAGCGTTTGGGCCTTTTCATGTCGTTGCGATATTGCTCAATTTTTTAGAGTTCCTTTCCTGTTCATGTCACTGAATTTTGTACTATTACGAAACAAAAGCTTTTAAGTATTGATCTTCAAACTGACTAAAATCATAATTTTTTTTTTCGAAAGAACTAGAAACGATAAACGATGACGTATCTATGCTATGGATTTGATGTATTTGTTTCAAGTGGTCAAAAAGTTACAAAAAAAAGTTTCCTCATTTCACTCAATAAAGTGAATTTCAGTATTCAGTTCAGGTTCGAGCGCAGGTGTGTCATAGATCTAACTTGAGACAGTCAATTCGTCAGTCGCATTCAGATTCATTCATTACAGTTACAGCATCCTTCGCACCAATTCACTTTTGTGTTGGGTGGTCAAGTGTCCATTAAAAAGTACAAAACTTCAAGTTAAAGTATACAAACAGCAAACGTGAAACCAAGAAGGTGTTCCTCTTTGTCTTGCGA
The DNA here is from genome assembly GCA_019776145.1 of Harlomillsia oculata. NCBI lineage: Eukaryota > Metazoa > Arthropoda > Collembola > Entomobryomorpha > Oncopoduridae > Harlomillsia > Harlomillsia oculata. The sequence goes on from JABASF010000756.1 coordinate 25,242, forward strand.
GAGAGAAGGTGTCGAACTGAAATCATTGTTACAAGCTCATAAATTATGTCTTTCAAGCTCCTTGATGCAATCAGATCACATCATTTTCTGGTTATAAAAACGATCCAAAAAAAATGATATTATTTCACAGAAATCTGTTGCTGAGGTTGGTTCTTGAACATCATTGTTAATCGGTTTGCGGTTTTTGTCAAGTTTGCAAGGTAAGGACGAATGATAAAGTAGGTCAGCAACCACTGATGATGACTCAGTGACCAATGAAACAAAACGTGCTACGATTTATTCCTGACGCAAATGACATCATTTTACGCACATTACAACAACAATAACAAAAAAAAAACGTCCTGAGTAAAACCGCGAGTACCGGCGAGTACCCTTTTGACAATTTTTATTACGACTTGCAAAGTTAATTAAATTTTAGGCTTCCTTTATTATATTTAATTGCTGACACTTTTCATTTCTTATCAGAGACACTAATAAAAATTGTTATACAACATCAGAGCATAGAATCACAACTTTCGCACACGCAAAGTCATTTTTATGATTCTGCGTATATTATAATTGTGCTTTTGTAGTGTACATAATTATAATTATTCATGAGGAGACACAAGCGGAGGACATAACTTTTGATGTTCCTTGGTACATTTCATTTCCTGCTTTTGCCTTGTGTTTACGTGAGGAGAAACAGGAGGAGAAACAAAATACGCATCTCTTGTTGATTTTTCATTGCCGAGAAGACAAGACTCGAAACTTTGAAGACAAACAATGCACGTTTGTTTCAGGTTGACATCATTTTTGAGCAAAATTGTTCACTACTGAAAGAAAATTTGTGAGAGAGATCCTTGTCATTGCCCTGTCGTCATCAAGTCAGTCGTCAGTCACCATGCATCCGACCGAAGACGATGTTGGCAAATGCAAAAAAAAACTATTATTTAATTGAATTGGAATACAATGAGAAAGGAATGAAAAAGAACGAAAAGATTGTTATTTTAAGGTTGAGCAGAATTCTAATTTGTTTTTGACCCATTGCGCATTTATAATTCTCAAAACAAAGGACATGTTCAGCCTTTCCGGTGATTGTTTCGAAGAATGTTACATTTTTCAGTTTACACAACACTTTGATTAACCAAAATATAACCAAAACGTGTACTTCTTCATTGGAGTCAACAACTGTGAAGCGTGTGTCAGACAGTCTTGTCCCATTTGACTTAAACGAAATTAATTGAGGTTGTGCTCTTGTCTTACTCCAAAGGGTCAATGGGCCACGAGATGCGCACTGCAAATCTCCAAATCCCGTCCAAATCCCTTGATACTAAACATTAGATTTCAAAGTGTACTACCAAATTATCATCCGAGCGGATAAAATGCAGTGACAAGACACACAAACTCAAAATCCTGGGCGGAAAGCAATTGTGTGACGCTTCGTTGCCTGACTATAGTGTCTTAATTAAACTTTGACTACAAAAGGTACAAGGACACGCAAACATATTGTTATGTTTCTAATTATGAGAAATTTATGGGAAGACTCTATCATTATTATTAGTTTTGTATTGAAACCTGCCTCTTTTTTCTTTGCGTGTACACATCGTACGTTGATAGCTTACGAGAAATTGTATCAAAGGGTTATCAAATCTTATCATTGTGAAGCATTCTGTGTTCATGCGTCGTGGATTTGGGTGAGTAGTGAAATGAAATTGAGAGTTCGAATGAAAATTCACATGAAAGTGAATGGGAATATACGCCTATTTTTCACTTGTCGTTTTTTTATTCAATTCAAAGTCAATTTTCAATTATTTTAGTTATGGCAGATTAATTGTTTGAATTAGTAATTTCATAGGTTCCATTTGTAGTTAGGTTTCAATGCGTCTTATTATACCCTCTGTACTATGCATCCTTTTTGTATCTGTTTAGCATGATTAGCATCCTATTCCTAAACCCGCCCGTAGACATGAGACACATTAAAGAATACCAATTTGCATAGCTCATTTTTATCCCATCTTTTAATAACAGTCGTTTTGGATTCATGATGAATGAATAAGTCTCATTTGATGACGTAACGTTTGTAATTACGAGCACAGACATTACCGCACTCCCAGCCGCACTTGTGCCGTGCCGTCTAATGACAGTTTTTATTCTTCAAGTTTACAAGTCGGGTTTGCTTTAAAGAGTAGATGAAGTTTTGATGTTATATTATAATTATAATCGTAGAATAGAAATTGCAGTTTACAAAAGTCCTCATACCACGACACAACAACGACAACAAGCCATTATGTGACAGAGACGAACAATCGACAACAATATCGTTAAAATTCTTTTGTTTCTTATGAACTATGAAATTCTGAACGAGCGCATGTCGCATTACAATCAAAAAATGCTTTGCTTTCAGTTTATTTTTAAGTTTTATGGTCATAGTCTATAAAAACGAAAGTAGAAAGAAAAACCGCGACATCAGCTTACTTTGTAAATACGACAGCGCAAGTTGAATGGAGCCGCAGGAATTTAGTGTTTGCAGAATGTCAAAGTGCTTCAGCGCAAAATTATCGATTGGACTTTAGTTTCCATGTCCGTCCGGATGAGAGTTGTGGCTGTGGCTTTTCTGCGTTTTTTGGGACATGTGCAAAACGCTCTAGTTGAAGTCTAAAGTCTCTTTTCCCAGAGAAATAGCAACTAGCAAGTATACAACACAAGTATGTGAGTTTGCGTTCTGTTGTCTATAGAGTTTATATTGGCACACACAATTCTCATCTCTTTTCCTTATAGATTCTCCTTTTTAACCTTCGGTGTATCCAGATGGTTATAGGAACGAGAGCTTTATAACTGGAAGACGAGCCATTTGCGTCATACCTGCTCCGGAGTTTGGCATCGAAATGAGTGGGCCGTGAGGACTTTCTTTCAATCTGTCCGAAATCTCATAGGAAGGGTCCACGATCATTCATTCACATTTCACATTCATTATTCGCACATACTGTTTGACCTTTAGTTTAAAGTAGAATTTAAAAGAGTTTGGACAGACCCTTTCGCAACAGAAAATGGCAAAATTGTTCTTGTTTCTTTCTGTTACATCCTTTTGGATGTTTTGTTTCGTCAATGGTGCTTCTGTGAGTCATTCCTTTGAATTCAAACATCACAACAATCAAGAGATGTTGAAGGTGCTCGAAATGGTGCATCAAGCGTGTCCCAATATTACAAGAATTTATACATTGTCAGAGTCATCCGTGATGGGCATTCCGCTGTACATTATGGAATTTTCTACCAATCCTGGACAACATGAACCACGTAAGTCTCAGTCTTGACTTTGACCTCGAATTTGACATTATAAACTACGTCCCCCGTCTCTCGCTTGTCACTTGAGCCCGCAATCATTGTTTTTTTTGTATAAACATCAAAATCACTGAATCATGATTCAAAAGGCAAAGAAACCCATAAACCGTAAATTGAATATGTGGATGTGGTTTTGTGACAAGTTTGAGCGATGACAAGTCCATGACAATTTTTTTGTGGAAGGAGCTACTCGAATTCAACCGTAACATTTACTTAACGTGGTTTACTCGGAAAAGGAACCTTTTGGTAGACATTTTTTTGCACACATTATTGCATTTGACTGTACTGTCATCCTTTTTTGTGCGTGTGCTTGCTAGGCTAGGCTACATTTTTGTGTACCTTCGTTGACTGTCGCTGTCACTTTCATTGCTCAAGCTCAAGCACAAATAAAAGCTTACTCATGTACAGATTGCAGCTTATGTGAGAATGCCAGGTGGTGGCAAAGTGTCAAGGATGTGGATAGCGGAACCCAGCAATTTGCCTTGAATTAGGTATACCACCACCGCAAAACATCGTCTTTTAGGTCTCACAGGTCCCTAAAAGTCTACGAAATGTTTATCCTGTTGTGAAGGTGTACCAAGTACCAACATGCAATTACGTTTGGGACGATGATTCATTCAAATTTCTTGAGCAGGTGGGACCTTGGGACGTAATTAGTTATTTAATTAGTGAATTTTAATTGTACAGTGAAACCAGAGTTCAAGTATATTGGGAATATGCACGGGAATGAAGTCCTGGGCCGGGAGCTGCTATTGAAATTGGCAGATTACATGTGCGAAGCGTATCATCAACATGATCCGAGTATCCTGGAACTCATTTCCAAGACGCGAATTCACATCATGCCCTCGATGAACCCGGACGGTTGGCAAATCAGTACACAACAGGTAAACAAACTTTTACTTCATCTGGCACGTGCGATCATGTAATTTGCACGATTCATTTTCTGACACAATTTTGGTCAATATCAAATGATTCCTTTAGGGTGGGTCGGATTACTTAACTGGGCGAGCCAATGCAAATGGAGTGGATTTGAATCGTGATTTCCCCGACTTGGACCGAATCATGTTTGGTAATGAGGCTTATCATGTCAACCACAACAATCATCTCATGGACCAGATGAAAAGTCTAGATCATCCCGTAAGTCAAAGTCACGCTTAAGTACTCTTTCATTATGTGGTTTTGAGCACACGACGACGAGGACGTGTTGCTCTCAAACTCAAAATCACCTCAGGTGCAACCTGCAACTGTTCCAATCAGTACTTTCATCTTCTGCTGTCTTCCCGTTCACTTTTTGGGTAAATAAAATTCTAAATAAAAATGTATGCATTTTTTTCGCGAATTCTTCAGGTACAGCCCGAAACATTGGCTGTTATGCGTCTCATCATGTCCACACCCTTTGTACTCTCCGCCAATTTGCACGGTGGTGATTTGGTCGCCAATTACCCCTATGATGCAAGTCGATCCGGAGCTGCTTCTGAGTACACTGAAACACCTGATGACGACACCTTTAGGTATTGTTTTTATATTCTGCTAATAATTTACAGTTCGTGTAATCACAAAGATTAACTTACTCTTTGGTGTAATCATTAAATTATTTTAATTTTTTCTGTCACGGCCAGATCCATTTCCTTGGCATACTCATTGAAACACCCGTTCATGGGGAATCCAAATCGTCAACCATGTGACACAATGGATAGAGTCAATTTTGGAAAATCTGGTGGAATTGTCAACGGGGCGAAATGGTACAGCGTTCGAGGAGGAATGCAAGATTTTAACTATTTGTCCTCAAATGATTTCGAAATCACTTTGGAATTGGGTTGTACCAAGTACACCCGGAAAGATGATTTGGAAAAGGAATGGAATAGCAACAAGGAATCCCTTGTTAACTTTATGTGGCAGGTATAATGCGAATTCCGATTTCTGTACTTTGTTTTTCTGTATGGACATTTCAAATCCTGACCTGACTTTTATTTGCCAGAGTCACATTGGAATCAAAGGTTTAGTCCGAGACTCGATGACAGGAAGACCCATTGCAAATGCTGTGATTCATGTGGAAAATATCACCGAGATCAACACGACACATGCTGTCAACCAGCACATCAATCATGACGTTACGTCAGGTGAGAACAAAATTTTACAAAGGGTGCGTACAGAACGCATGAAGTTTGAGACTGCACCCTTTTTTCTTCGACTCATGACACGACCTGTTCATTAAATTGAGTCTTCATAAATGTAATGTGATGTGGATTATTTACAGTATTTGGGGGTGACTACTTCCGTTTGCTAACACCTGGGCAGTACCTCGTCACAGCGTCTTACATGGGCTACCGACCTCAAACTCGGCGTGTGAAAGTGGCCAATACGCCACACTCGGAAGCAACTCGATTGGACATTTGGTTGGAGCCTTTGCCCGTTGGCCCACTTCCTTTAGAACAGAATATGCCAATGATGAGCCCTGCAAACTTATTCGAAGTAACGATTCCTAAGATCCTAAAGATGTTCTACCTATAAACCACCTATAAACAACTTTCAAACCTGTGCCATGAATTATAATTTGATACCATAATTCATATTCGGTTACAGAACGCTCCAGTGGCACCAGTGGACAATGGCTTTGGAGACGATTCCAATTTATATCATCCGGAAACGGCAAATCAAATTCTGAGTGCTGACGAAGGACAGCCAATTGTGTCACCGGCGGATGCTCCATCCAAGGAATGGCTGGTCCGATACATGTACCATCAAATGGGAAACATGATGTAAAATCATGTTCAACTGCAGCAAATTCGACAGCTTTGTTTCTCGTCATGTCAGGAAATGGAATTAATTTATTATTTTCGATGTATTGAAGTTATTGTTTTGATTACGATCTTAAAATTTTAAAAAATCAAGTTTATCTATCAAGGCGGTTTAAATGGGTTGACGGTGTCAAAAAATGTAAATGAGTTAAAAATCGCAATGAAATTGAACGATTACGAAGAAAGTTTATACCTGCGCGTAATATTGATGGTTTGTTGGAATTGTGATTCGAAAAGGATGAGAATTGTAAATCTCCAAGATATAATGTATAATTTGAAAAATTTAAGAACTGGACAACAAATAAGTCTGAGAAACGATAACGAGGTGAAGTGGTTGTCAGAGTTAATTCTCTAATACCTAATGTATAATGGTGCTTGAGTTAAATTGAGTCATGAATAGTCATTTTGTTTTGTTTGATGGTTAACCCAATAGATTTATCGATTATCAATAAATTACCTATAATTTACGACTAGAAATTAAGTTTAGTTACACCTACAAAAAACTGTGACCAGTATTCGTGTACCTTACCAAAAAAACGAACAAGATGAAAAGCTTAGGATTTATTACAGTACATTCAATTCAAATAGAAAAGTAAAATTAGTAATAAATTAATTCAAAATGAATTCAAAAATTAAGTATTCAAATTATAAATTGAGCTATTACGACTATAATATGATTAAGTGTGATTTGATTCCTTGTAATTTTGGTTGTGTATAGAAGTTGAAAAAACTCCCTCCCTCTTTAAGTACAACACAGAATTTTATCGGCATTTAAAATTATTTTTGAATAATTTTAATTCGTAAAGCAATTACAATGAAAAAGTCATAAAAATACTTTTTGAATTGTGTATTTCTGTAACTCATTTCTTGAGTACAATTTGAGTAATTGTGATATGATTGATTTTGTGATCTCATCATCTCATTATTATTTGTAAATAATGTGTGAATTTTGTTAGTTCAGTTGGAAAATCTGAATTTATTTAACTAATTACTATTGTAAAATCAAATTGGTGCAAAATCGGAATAAAAAAAGGTTTTGTTTTAAAGCTGTGTTTCGTTTTCATTCAATTTTGATTTTGTCATGT